>JABVXS010001698.1:0-12627 GCA_013365335.1 Madathamugadia hiepei | reverse complement strand
CTTCAGTGCAATGGCTAATAACAAGGGAAATGGAACACAACAAGTTGCATCTATGGAGCCGAACGCACGACGACAATGGTCCACAGTAGCGTACCCTGCAACCTAGCGGGACAAACGCTAAGAAAAAAAAAGTTTCACTTTATTCTCATCGCTCATGAAAATTCCATTGACAATTTGTTTAGTGTACAAATAAATGGAGTCAGTTAATGAGCCAGCCGTGAAAAATTTTGCCAAAAATCACGAATATTGAATTTTCAACTCATCAAAATATGATTACCATGATGGAGAGAGAAAGGTTGTCGAGAATGAAAACGAAACATCGAAATTCGAGAAGATTAAATTGATGATAAATTCGTCAAATTCACAATATTTCAGATACTTCTTTTCCTTCAATAAAAGAAAAAAAAATTGCAAAGTTCTAGAAAAAAAATACCAAAAACGCTGTACAAAAAAACAACAACATGCATAATGAAGACATCAGGTATTTTTCGAGATGAAAAATGGCAATTGAAGTGTTTTGAATACGAAAAAAAAGGCATAAAATTTAGCTTAAAATAAGGTGATGTGACAGTGAAAATACAGATTTTATTGAAAAGCATTAAAATTTTCGTTGAGATTTTCTGCTTCTAACTTTTCTTTTGCCCAATATCCTCATCATTTTATCACCATTAGTATCAGCATTATGACCAGTAGAAAGAAAGACTATCGAGAATGAAAATGAAACATCCAAAAAAGAGAAAATCACTTATTTCTAGTAACAGTATCGAGTTTTTTTATTTTATTTTAGCGTTTATTTCACTTGGTTGCAGGGTTCACTACTTTGGAGCGTTGTCTCCATACTTCCCGGTTCTGCGCTATGTCGGTTGTTAATCCAACGATTCTTAGGTCTCGATTTAACGTGTCTTGCCACCGTTGTATTGGTCTTCCTTGGAGTCATTTTCTTTCTACTTCTATTTGAAGTCCTATCTTGGGGAGCTTCTGTGCATCGGCGAATGACCATATCATTTGAGTTGGAGTTTGTCAGTGATGGGAGCTATCCCGTATCGACATCGAATGTCTCATTGTTACATGTTCCAACTTTGTTATCCCCGACATCCATCGTAGTATTTTCGTCTCCATAAAAGCAAGTTTGTGTTCTTTAGTTATTGGCCAGCATTGGGCACCATACGTAGCCACTGGACAGATGTCTGCATATTTTGGACTTAAGCCGATCACCTTTTTTCTTATCACAAGTGATTCCTGTTGTACTTTGCCATTTCATCCAGGCGGCAGCTATTCCCTAGTAACAGTATCTATAATTTGCCATATTCCAACACATTTTATCAGTTGATCTATCTGAACTACGAAACAATCGAAATGACCGTGGGTTTATTGGGGGGCTTGCTGAATCGATTATATACCGCAAATCGATGCGGTATTCGACATTTACCACCACCAGGAATGGCCCATTTCATCTTTCGCATGATCTTTTATGAATTTCCAACAGCAAAATTAAGTAATTCGTGGAAGAACGAGACAGTTGTCAAAATGGTGAGAGAAATTTTCTGAAAAAAGTACGAAGAAATTCAAGTTTTTACCGAAATTTTAATTTTCTTCCAAATATGTTGTAATGAATGTATGCTTGACATCTAAATGATCAGATTTTTTCGAAAACCCTCCGATATCTCTGTCAGCCGCTCACAAGACAAGAAAATAAGTTTCTTCTTTTTCTTCTCAGAAGGAAAAGATTCACGAAGTGCATAGGTGGAAACAGGTAAGATAAACTAGCGAGGATACCGACGACCACTGCAGTACATTGATACATGCTTGGTTTCTCTGTTTACCGAACCGGGTTTCCCCGTGCTTCCTATCCAACCAATCGACACTCTCTAATCCTAAACTTCTATACATTTGACCACATCGCTTTATTAAAGTTTATACAAACAAATTTCCATTATGGTAGAAGATCCTACCTTCCCCCCCCCCCTCTTACCCTCTCTCAATTAAAACTTTCTCATTCTCTAAAAGTTCATTTAACATTAAATGATCAGCAAGGAAAGTTCATCACAGATTTCTATACATTCCTAAGGAATCGCATACCTTAGCTGAATCACAGACTGTTACATATGCCTCGTGTAAGCCATCCAGTTTGCATAGCTGTTGGCAATACAGAAAGATTAGGTATTACTTCGGTGAACGAAATACAAAGCAAGTTTAGTTATTCGGAGTAAGAACAGATGGGATACACCGACAGAAGGAGACTGTGAAGTGATTTAATAACAGTTAATAAAACTTCAACAAGCAAGTCAGATCGATCAACGTCAGTCGATTTTTATTGGAGAGAGGAAAAGTTACGTTACATGTATTGCAGCTAGTAAGTACAGACAGGCAAAGAGAGAACTGAAAAGAGGAAAAGTTACTTCAGAAATCCTCCACACTTAAACTTCAAGCGTACAGGTAAAGAGCGAGTTGGTGATGAATAGAATGATACAATAACACTGATAATGCCAAAGGTCACACCTGTCAGTTTCTACTGTAAGCTTCTTTTATCTCAAAGGGTCATTCAGGTATCATAGGTATAGTATGGATCAAAATTAAAGTTATCCAGGACGATAAAGAAGTAATCATCGAAGATGTTATTGAAACAATTAGTTGCATAGTGGCTGGGCAGGTCAAGTGAACGGCAAATCGGCTAATGGTCGCAGGAATTTCTCGGTTGATTCGGCAGATTGAGAATCTTGATGGTTAAGTTTTGTCAGGTTTAGGGTTGATCATATTTTATTGGAGTTGAAGCAGAATGTTGTGCATTTGTGAAGTGTTAAAGTACAGAAAATGAAAAGGCAGAGTTTGCAAACAAGGAATGTGAAAATTTCACGTGAAATGTGCGAAACAGCATGGTATACAGGAAGTTAGAGGACTGCTAATAATTCATGTTGCAGGGAAGCAGTGATTGTAAGCAAGTAAACGATAACTGTTACCAAAGAAAAGTATTTACGATAACTGAAAATTTGTATTTTATGTCTTAAACATATTTATGGGTAAAATAAAAGGTGAAAAAAAGGCAGAAGATATTGACAACCTATATTACTGACTTTTACCCATTTTTTTAATGAATGATTTTTCTGACCGTATGCATTTGTTAAATGAGTAATTAATACAGTTTTGTAATTAATGTTACGAATATATTCATCGTTTGACGTGAATCATTTGACGCAATGAAGTCATCAAGGATTCCAGATCCTTGGCTCCAACGATGCTTTTAAATATTTCTACACGTAACTCTTTATGCTTTGGCACGATTTTAGTCACAGATTATCATGAAACGGCAACGAATAGATGATCCATATGGTTATAGTTACGGTTATGGCACTGGATTAACCGTTGGAAAACGACAACGACAAGATTCCTATAAGAAAGCTCTAGCTGATGGAAAATATGAACTAAGATTACTGGTCACAAGTCGAGGAGCTGGTGCAATTATTGGCAAAAAGGGTGAAAGTGTCAAAAATATTCAAGTCGAGGTATATTTTTTCTTGTTGTAGGGATCAAATCGACAGTTGTTTTTAGCTAAAATGAGTGATTTTGAATCAGTGTGAGTTACGCTGCGTACAGTTCGAAGCAGGGAAATGAATGCTACCATTTGCAAGTTGGCAGCCGAGGAACATTTGTGAGGTACCTTCCGAAAGTTTGGTTCGGCGTTTGCAAAATATGTTGTGCTTGTTCATCAAGGTTTTTTGTTTAGAAAATATGTTTAAGTTGACGGTCGGTCGAAGAATTTAATACAGCTAAGAAATTAACAATCCCTTTATCCGCTGAATATTAATTGGCAAGTCTGGATATGAACTAATTAAACCCACCTATCAAAACATGTTGCTATATATAACTATTTAAATGTCAGTAACTCATTGCAGTGCGACGCAACTGTATCGGTCCCCGATAGCCAGACGCCTGAACGGTAAACCCTCCTTCCAATCCTCCCTATATTTTACTGAAGTATGGCAAAACTGAAGTGAGAAGATTTGGTGTTATGCTACTTCTACTGCTAAGCAGGGCCGCGTAACTCACAGGCAGCGGTGTGTTGATTTGGCCCACCTGGATAGCGGCCCTCCCACTGTATACCAACTTCTTTCTGCCGGTTGCCTTTGTTCGATGAACTGATTTTTAAAGATTATTTTACTCTTATTGCAAGAGATGAAATTTTTTAAAAACATGTTTTGTTAAAAGCAGAAGCGGTTGTAAAATGGTGGTATTCCGACCTTCTGGTTTTATGGATGGATGATTCCGGATTCTAGACAAAGAGGATTGCATAGACAGCTAGTAAATGAGCATTTAAAATCGATAATTTAGAATATTAGAAGCGATCATTTTCAACGATCATTCATTTGGGTCATTCTATAACATTTGTAGTTTGTTTTTTGCATTCTTGTCGTTATTGCATTCTTGATGTGTGATTCATTTTTCAAATCTCATTACTTAGATCTTTTACCAAAAAATTAGGATCGAATCGGAAGGTCAGGTCTGCTGCCATTTTTGTTTTTAATGCTTTCATCAGCGCCCATACATTTTGAAACAGAATTACTGTTTTAATTTAAATCAATGTTACGTATGTTTATTTGTCTTTCTCATCAATCTAGAGTTTCTAGAAATTTTTTGATTTCTGTTTCAGTGTGGTACAGTTAGTTGCAAAAGTTGAAAATGTCGTCAGATGTGTAGAAATGATTATTGCGAGAATCGATGAGGTTAGTAAATGCTTCGAAAATAATTATGTATCATGTTTAACTTTTTCTTTCTATCTTTACAGTAAATGAATTCGAAATTTAATTCACTTTACGGATATAATAGAGTAGTAGAGTAGTTTGCATTGTGTCTAGTCGTTGTCTATTTTGGGATGTAGTCGAGCAAATTGTTAGAAAAAGGAAGTAAAATTAAGAGACTTGAGACTGTTACTGTTTTAATACAGTTTTTAAATGGTGAAAAATTTCTCATGAAGAGATAATCATACTGATATTTGTGTTTAAGGTACATGACAACCAGAATCGCGATTCAGAATTGAAAGTGCTAGTTCACCAATCTCATGCTGGTGCTGTAATTGGTCGTGGAGGAAGTCGCATCAAGGAATTACGTGAGGAAAATGGAGTTGATCTCAAGGTTATTCCAAGCAACATTTATAAAAGTAACAAATTCTTTTATATAATCATTCTAAACTTCAATTTTGTCATGTTTTCTAGGTGTATTCAGAATGTTGTCCCCAGTCGACAGAACGAATTATCCAGATTAGTGGAAAACCAGAAAAAATTGTGGCTTGCTTAGTTGCAATCATTAGTACGTTGAAAGAAGTACGTCGAATCTTTTAGCCTATTGGTAACCTTGAATGCTAGTTTTGATAATTTTTGTTCAGATATATGTTTGATAGTAATTTTCAATTTTAACTGACTTGTTTTGAAATACTTCATGATATGTTTGGAATTTTTCAAATATTTTTGCCAATTGAAACATGCAGAATGTGTGATCACTATCAAGCAAGGTTTTCATTTTTAGATTCCAATTAAAGGACCTTCACGTCCATACGAATCAATTTTTTTCGATCCAGTAGTTGCAAATGAATATGGCGGTTATGCCGGCGATCGTAGTGGACGAGGAATAAGGGCATATGGTCCGAGAGGTCGAATTTCTTTGCAACCTTATGGGCCAGTACCACCTGTGTTTGATGATGGACCTCTAGAGACGACACAGGTATGCCATACTAGTGCTGCGATGCGAAAAAATGTATAATTACTCTACATTTAAATGATTCACCGTATATTTATTCCCAAATGCATTTGTTTTGAAATTTGGTTTTTACTGCGTTAAGTTAATGTGTTGTAATGTTTTAGGTGTAGTAAGTTTAGATGTAGTAAGCATTTTCATGTCGAGATTTTCTATATAAAATTGTCCTTTGATCCTAACAAAGAGTGTTGGAGTCGATTTGAATTTTTTATTATTTTCAATCGGTGAGATGTATTTCTGTTCCTCTTAATCAACCTAAATAATTCCAGGTGACTGTGCCGAATGAATTGGGTGGGACAATCATTGGTCGAGGTGGTGAACGTATTCGACGTATTCGTGATGAATCGGGTGCACATATAAAAATTGAGGAAGAAGACCCAAATGGTGAACGTATTATTACTATATCCGGTACACCGAGTCAGATAGAAATGGCGCAGTTTCTGCTTCAGCAGTGGTAATCTATGGTGTATTTATGAAATTGGGAAGTCAGATTTAAGGGTATTTAGTTCCTGACTTCAATTTTCGAATTATGATTGTTCGTGATCAGTGGTTCTGTTATTGTTGATTCAAGTATAGGAAAACCGGAGTTCGTTGACTCGGGGATTAATATTTGGACAAACAAGGTGTTGAATAAGAGAATCCCATAAAAAGTTCCGATCAAATAGCGTCAAAAAAGAGGTTTTGATATTGTGGAAAAGATAGGAAAGAAATTATTGATGTAAATGGTGAAAGTCGGTGGTGGGTATTATTTAAATAAAAAAACAAACGAAAAAACTGTATTTAGAACTATATAAGCGGCTTATTTCAGTGTCAGATCTTCAGCTGCTGGACGCAAATACTTGAGTGCTGGCTAATGCTTTCATACTGAAGACTTCGTAATCTTCGTTGTTTTCAAATAGTTTAATTTTTTACCGTCACTGTAGGAATTTTGTCAGACTGCGAATGAATTTGTATGCTTCTTCGTTTTACTGGTGTTATTTATGTCATTCTATTCGAATTCTGTGTTATAATAAAATTTGTTTCTTCAGAGTAATAAAGGTTTTCTAATTCTACATTTTAAACTTCTCAATGGATCAGTCTTATTTCGAATATTTATCTTAGCACTATAAAGTATTTGGAAATGAAGTTTTTCATACTAAAATACTGCAAACGAAGCAAATATTATGTACATGCACTCAGCACCATCTTTTTCTTAGCGAGAGGAATTTCTTTCCAGTACTATCAATGCGAAAAATATTTAGCTGATAAACTATTAATGTTTATTCATCGTTCACATTCAATAAATTATTCATCAACTCAAAAAAAAGATGAAACAAGACCTCAAGCTTCTCAGACTGCCACAACTTTTTGTCTAACTCATAAAATGTTTTCTCGATATCAGCAGGAATGCTTGTAGAAGGAAGTTGTAGCTGTTCAAGATTATCCCCTAATCCAGAATTCCCTCCTACTTCCATAAATGCTACCTGTAGCAGTCAAATTTAAATGTCCTTGGTCCTTGGTCGTTTGATATCAACGAATTTCCTCGTCTCGACCCTTTCTCATCACAATTCTCCACTTTGCTCGGTTTCGAGCAACCTGTCTCCATATTCTGCCGCATATTTCTTTAATTTGGTCGGTCCACCTTCTTGGAAGTCTCCCGGGAGGTCTTTTAACCCCTCTCGGATGCCAATCGAGGACTTTGGTGGTCCACCGACCATCCTGCATGCGGCATACGTGCCCAGCCCATTTCGACCTGCTCGCTCTGATATCCTGTGCGATGTTGGATACTTCACTTTGAAGTCCTATTTCTTCGTTTGCGACGTGATCTCGCAACGAAATCGTGGTCAAGAAGTGCATGTAGTCTGCGTCGATGACTTCTGATTGTTGGAACTTCGCTGCTTGTAAGGTCTTTGTAAATTGTTGTTCATCCCAGGTGTATACACATTCTCTATTCGCTTGCGATTTCAACTTTTTTCTGTTTGCATGTCGATGATAATTTTCGTTCGAAGGAGCCTGTGATCGCTGCCGGTATTGAAAAGTGGTATCACCTCGACGCTTTTGAGAAGCCTTTTCTTGTTTTTTAGGACAAAATCGATTCCATTTTTTGTTCTTGCGTCGGGAGAGATCCATGTCCATCTGCGCGAAAGTTTCTTCCGGAACCAGCTGTTTCCAACGAAGTATCCTTTTGTTTCTGCCATAATTTGGAAGGAAGCAGAATGATGAGAGGTTACTAATTTAAATGTCACAAAATTAAATTTGAACATCATTTATATCAAATCCAATCTACATGTAGCGTGCGACAAAGTGTGGCCGATGTAAAAACGAGCTGAAAGGTAGAAGTTATAGATGAGTAGACATCACAGTCAAATATGCGTTGCAATATAATATTACTACTGAATTAATTACCTTGTTGTTTTTCTTCATTCCAAGTTACCGATTTGTTATCATCTTTATCACGCAACTGTTACTCAAATGTAAATATCACTAGATCGCTTTTCAATATCACCAAAATAGTTGATATCAGATCCTTCTATATCAGTAAGTCATCAATATAATTTAAATGTTACTAAATTTTCAATCAATTTTAAATATCGCTAAATTAAATTTTAACATCACATATCAATTATTTAATCAACTTTAATATCAATTAATCCAATCGATCGATTTCTAACCAATTTAATTCCAACCGTATATTTTAGATTTAACGGCATGAAAATGAAATAAGCTATAATCTTTTTGAAGAATTTCGGCTAGTTCAACTTGATTGATCACTCAATTGTTCAGTATCAGCTGATGCTAGTGCCGATCGATAGTGTGGGTAATCTTTTATTCTAACATTTTACAAACGCAAACATTGTTAGCATATCGTCGGATCATTTTTATCACTCATGGTTGACAATTCTCCTGATTAGATTATCCTCTCTTATCAATGTTCTGCAAGCTTTTTTCTACTATTGAAAAAGGAAAGAAGAGAGGGAAGTTAAGGAGTGATAACGACTGATCACTGATATGATCGTCCTACTTTTTAATGTAATTATTCCATACATCACTTTTTGCTTACTCTTTGCATCAGTTTTTGTTTACTCATATTCTCGATTATGTGTAGCATTTTCAGTGGAGAAATTCAATTAAATATTTATCTTCAAAAAAGTTTTTATTAAAAATTTTCTCTTTTCATAAAATTATATCGAAATTTTTTCTGGCAATGAAGTTTTAGTTAAATTTGAATTAAGTTATTACTTAGTAAGGTCATGTGAGGTGAAAATTTATGATTATTTTCATGTCTGATGCTATTGTGGAGGTTACTTTCGCAATTTGAGGAATTAAATGAAAGATCATAACCATGTTGCTTGTCGTTCCACTATAGTCCTATCGTAACTTAACTAACTATTACACTAAACATTATATTAATGTTTTCATATATTTGATGTTTTGTAGCTTTGAGTTAGCAAAGGTCAATGATTGAATTTCAAGTTTTTTTCGCCATTCTTTGATAATTAATGTTAATTGAAAGGTTCAAATTTTTTCTCTAGACTTTAACTACTTCATCATAGTTTGTCGCGAAAAGTAATATGTTTGTCTTGTGTTTCGTGTGTATTGAGTTTGATTTGGTCCTCGGTTCGATTTCTGTATTCCTTTCCGCGACCAGGTTAATCATATCGCATTCGCCCAAGCTTCTGTTCTAGCGAGTCCACGTTATTAATTAGAATATAGGTTAGTGTGTTATTGAACCGTGACACTGCAGTAGAACAATAGAATCCGAACTTTCGGTAGTGGACCGTTGCTGTTCGATAGATTTCTTGGAACGTGGTAGAGTGAGTAGTCTGCGGCGTAATGTATAGCGAATTTGTATCGAGCTTGCACAGGTACCCTCAGACTTGGGTAATTAAACCTTTATTCAATCCCATAGAATAAGAATATAACAAAGCGGTAATGATAATGAAGGAGTAAAAATGAGAAAAGAGCTGGTTGAGGTAGCCGTCGTTGTCATCGAGCTCAGAAGTGAGCTGATGATAGACTACCTTTGAAGTACAATCCACTCTTTACATACATATCAATCCACTGGCGTGGGCCAATCAGATGGCGACACATCGTGTTTGACCTATAGTCGGACAGGAGAGCATGATTTGACATTTTTGGCGCTTGATGACCTTGACCTTGTAGCTCTATCATCGCCATTTTGGCGACATTGTTATATGTTCCTGTAAGCAATTAAAAATGTCAAAGGTCAAAAGAATTTCTTCTAGACAATGCTCATCCCATTTTCATCATTTGGTACGACATTAACCTTAACGATCATCATCACATCAACAACTATCACTACAACAGAAGTAACACCTTTACATCCAATTGTATTAGGTAACTTTTTAAATATTAATTGCATTAACACTTTTATAAAATATATTATAGACGTAAAAATTACCTGCAACTAACTTCTTCACTTATACACATAAAATTATCAAAAGTCTAGGAAAAATTAAATTAAAAAAGGCAATAATAAGATTTATAGTGCCGGGTTATGGTGGATCACAGTTGAAAGTAAAGCTTACTGGTAAACCTCAAATTGTACATTACTGGTGTGCACGACATACGGATCATTTCTTCGATTTATGGTTAAATTTGGAATTATTTCTACCAGCAGTGATCGACTGTTGGGTGGATAATATGAAGTAAGTCTAATTTTATTATAAATTTTATTCCGAAAAAACCGGTAAACGAAAAATCTTATTTGTTGGGTCCGGTATTGCGGGATCAGCTTCAGTATTCGGTTAATATCATTCATTTGTTGAGAAGAAAAAGTTAGCAAAAAAGTTTATTTATTACTCTATTAATGTGAAATATTTGTTAGATTGGTGTACAACAGGACGACAAACAAAACATCAAGTATGCCAGGTGTGTTAATTAAGATTCCGGGATTCAGGAATACAACTACGGTAGAATGGTTAGATACATCGAAAGCATCAGAAGGACGATACTTTACAGATATCGTCGAATCATTCTTGTCGATGGGTTATCGTCGTGGTAAAACTATTATCGGTGCACCGTATGATTGGAGACAAGCACCAAGTGAACTTTTGTTTTTTAATATTTTAATTCTGTTCTAAACTAAAAAGCGACGGGTCGGTCGGGCAACGAAGTCGCATGAGGAATGAAATGTAACAGTTTCAAATATCAAATACCTTGACTCAACAATCTCCGACAATGGCCGTATGAAAGAAGAATTCTACACCACATGGATGAAATGGGCAAGAAGGACAACAAGAAATCGCTTAATCGCCCCAAATCCAAAACACAATAACAAGATAAATGGTACAGAACAACAACTTGCATCTATGGAACCGAACGCACGAACACGATGCTCCACAGTAGCGGACCTGCAACTTATCGGGACAAATGCTAAGAGAAAAAATAATTAATTTAAAAAATGTTTTGTTTTAATGAAGCAAATAGGAAGATGAAAAATTATTTCCTTTAAAAAATCTTACAACAGGAAATATTAATGAAAATTTTTAGATGAAATGGCTGATTATTTTTCAAATTTGACAAAACTAATCGAAAGAACTTATCAATATTGCGGAAATAAGAAAGTAATCGTTATTGCCCATAGCATGGGTAATCCTCTAATGCTTTACTTCTATAACACTATCGTCACACAGGTTTCAAATTTCATTAATTTGAAATTTTCTTTAGTATTTAAAAGGATCGTTAAATGCTTTTCTAGTTTTTAACATGATCAAATAAAATTTTCATAAATTTTTCCTCAAATGAGAAGCTATTTCAAAATGTTTGGAAAAAAAATTTTTTCAACAATTATTTGCTCATTTAATGTGATACTTTTTAAATGCAATTGCATTGTTACATGAGAAATGAAGGATATTATCCCTTACAATTTTAAATCCAAACCACGTCACCAACTATAGGGAATTTTTCCATCAACCAAATTAGTCTGATGATCGCGATGTATGACCAATCAATAGTTTGTTACTGATGGTTAAAGCTGAGTAAACCTTTCTGCATAATTTTCTAAATTAATTAGCACTTTTCAGTAGTTGCGATTACTACTTATTTTTTTATACCATTCCATGAATGAAAAATGTAAACATTTAAGGAATGGAAGGATAAATTTATTCGGTCACATATTTCAATAGCTGGTGCTTGGGGTGGTGCGGTTCAGGTTATACGTCTTCTTGCTTCAGGTGAATGTGTAAGTAATTATTATATGCCTAAGTTCAACTTTTAGGAAAAAAACGGTGTTGATCCAATGATTTTGAACACTGTCGAATTATTAGGTGGGCAACAACTTATTTCATGATAACTGAACAAATATTTCGAGAGGATTAAGTTGACAAAATTATATGTTGAATTTAATTAGATTGAAGTAATAGAAGGAAATTTTTAAATCTTGGAAACAGAAATACAATTATATCCGATAGCAAAATACCCTAAAATAATTATTGTGAAACAAACCATTAGATAAGGTTTGATAATTTGATCAAGCTTTTTAAAACATTCCGAAGTTTCAAATAATTGGGTGACTGTCAGAATTATAGGCTATAATATGAACCAATACAGAATTTTATTGCCACCAAGTTCATTACGTGAAATGCAACGATCATTCACCAGTTCAACCTTTCTTTTCCCAAGTTATAATGTTTGGAGTAAGGATGAAGTAAGTAAATGTATTTCTATGATTACAAGTTTTTGTCCAATTTGCAGTGAAAAAGTTTTGAGAAATGTATTAGATATTGTCGTGAAATTAATTTCGCAGGTCCAATACTATGAAGTAGCTCACTGTTTGTTAGGAACACGGTAATTGATGTATTTACTGAACATATCGCCGAAACAATCGAACACGTAGAACCCCTTAAGGTTGGGTAAACTGTTATAAATAAAATAAGCGTA
>JABVXS010001697.1:0-12628 GCA_013365335.1 Madathamugadia hiepei | reverse complement strand
GTCGGGCAACGATAGTCGCAAGAAGAATGAGATACAACAGTTTCAAATGCCTTGGCTCAACAATCTCCGACATGCGGATTACCCACTGCGCTATGGGTAACCGCTTTTGTTTTAACTGTAGTATCGCAAAAAATCATCATCCGGATTGTTAAAAATAAATTTGGAAAAATTTGTTTGATATTATTCAATTGATTAATATTATTTTAACAAGTATTTCTAATTTATGTTTCCTGGTCCAACCGTAACACCTCATAGAGTTAGAACATTGAAGTTCTTTTGATCTTTCCGCTAACCATAGGTGATTTCGTTATGGAAATGATAATTGTTTTTTTTTAAAGAATTTGCTGTTTTTGTTTGTTGCAGGAGATGATGAGCAGTTTATTTCACGAACCAGCAGTGAAAAAATTACTTGGATGGAAGCAAGGTGATGAAGAGGAAAAATGGGCTGAAAAGGTTTATTTTGTTCGACTTTTTTCCTAATACAGTTGATTACTGTTATCAACCAAAAAATTAAAATGATTTGTTGAAATTTTCTTTTTATCAAATTATTTCCAAAGCTAGTGATACTGTGATGCTGCTAAAGGTACTGCGGTTTCTAGCTGAAAACAAAAATTTTGG
Organism: Madathamugadia hiepei; assembly: GCA_013365335.1. Classification (NCBI taxonomy): domain Eukaryota; kingdom Metazoa; phylum Nematoda; class Chromadorea; order Rhabditida; family Onchocercidae; genus Madathamugadia; species Madathamugadia hiepei. Next base: position 12,010 of record JABVXS010001697.1, on the reverse strand, counting down.
TTAATTATTTTAATTGATAAAGGTAAAAAAAATTTATGGAAAATGAGTATAACTTTCTTCATACCGAATAAATTCCCATTTTTTCGGCATTATGATTGTATCAGCATACGTCCTGTTAAAGATAGATGATAACGAGCATAACTGTTTGCTAAAATTTGAAACGCAGAAAATTTTCAACAAAATTTGTTTACAGCCATCCATATATTTCAATCGTTGCTATCCATCATCATCATCATTCTTAACTGTCATCTGTTAAACAAAAAAAAGAAAAACTAAACCAATAATTCAGCATTCAAATGTACTTTCTAGCTATTTTTCATATATTTTTTGCTCATTATGTTCATTGTGTTTTGGATACGGTAATCAGTATAACTGCTATTACTGAAAAGTGCAATCTGTATAAATTAGGTTCTCAAGCATTAATTGAAATCCTTTGTTCATTAACATTCTCAGTTTCTTGCTGAAAATGGTTCCTTTGTATCTGAATACTCCATTGTTCGACATTTTTTTTTTCTAAAATTATTCGGAATACAATGAAATTCTACAGATTACACTTTCTCAATTCTTTTTTTTTCCCTTCTAGGCTGTTGATTCTCTTGTGAAAAAATTAAAAAAAAGGAAGAATGGTCAGGGTACAATTGAAGATCTTGAATTTGCACTTGCAAATCCTGGATCTCATAGTAAATGTGTCACAATACCTCGTTCACTTGATGGACGGCTTCAGGTATCATTTTATTCTTTTTTTATTTCAGCTAAAATATTCTTAATAGCTTCACAGGTTTTTTTTTTCTTCATTTCACTGAGTAAAATAAGGTTTTTGTTTTGATATCTCAAAAAAATGCTATTGTGATAGTATGAATTTTGCGCAAACTTAATGTTTTTTCGCGGTGTACTGTATATTCATTCATTCCAAGAAATATAAATCGACAATTACATCGATACATGTAAATATTATATTTACATAATATGGTAGTGTGGCAAATAGCAATTGGTCGAGTTCAAGACGAGAAGTGCTAAGCTGTTAACTAATTTTGCATAATTGCTTAATTTTTTTAAGGTATCACATCGGAAAGGACTTCCGCATGTAATATATTGTAAAGTATGGCGGTGGCGTGATTTGCAATCACATCATGAGCTCAAATCTGTTCCTGAATGTTTATATTCCTATGATAGCAAGCAACCGTTGATTTGTATTAATCCTTATCATTATCAAAAGATTGAGTCTCAGGTACTGTTTAAAAATATTCTTTGTCGAATCTGAAATTATTCGTCCATGATATGTTGAATTGTCGAGTAGTTTTTGGCTAATAATTTAAGAAGTACCATGAATCTGACGAATTATTACTCACTGCTCTTCGTCAGTGTTGCTAGAATATCAAAGCTTTCATGAGAATAAAACTTTATCGTGACCATGCATTGGTTTTTGAAAGTTGTCTTGTAAAATATTGTTTTTATTAACTTACTTACAGCATTAGACTGTCTGCCTTACTCAAAAATAATGTAGTATATTAAACCTCTGAAATATCTCAGTCATTTTCAGCAATATTTGCATTTTAATGAAATTTTCATTATAATGAATGGTTTGGGAAAATTTTCAGCTTGATTCAATCATTTTCAGGTCATCCCGGTAGCAGTTCCACATTCTTTTTCATTCAACAATATTCTTCATAAAGATATTCCACCATCAGTGAGCTCCATTCCCCCTAATATGGTAAATAAATAATTAGTTAACTTAATATCTATCTTTAGTAATAATTTAATTTTGTAAGTCTTATTTCCATGATCATGTTTTGTTAAATAGTTCTTTCAAATTACATTCATACTTACAGTATCGGCATCAAAATCAGTCACTTGAAGTACCATCTTTGCTTAGTTTCCCAATGGAATATTGTGCCTATCGAGATACTTCTTCATACTCATCTGGTATATTTCTTTTTTTTATGCAACAGGTAGAGCTGTCAGTAATACACTGAGAACATTCTTTTTCTCCCAAGAATTTCAGTTTTTGAATGATTTTTTTTTCAGCAAGTCCTCTGTCGGTATTCAGTGAGGATTACGAGACAATAACATCTGAAGTTGAGCCAACGTACTACTATCCAGAACCGAATTTCTGGTGTTCACTTGGCTATTATGAGCTAAATTCTCGCGTCGGCGAACTTTTCAAGGTTCTTATTGTCATTCTGAACGTATTTGCTTGTTTTATTCCTTTGTCATTACAGTTGATGCTCGCTTGCATATTGAAACCTTTAGAGGTTTCAGATAAGCACTTAAAAGCTCTTTTTATCGCATATATTTAGTGGTGAGGTTATATGAATGGCATTTCACCGCATAATCATCATCTTTTCTGCTTTGGATCTAGTTTGAACTGTCGACTTCTAAATTTTAATATGCTTAGATAAGGAATCTGGAAGTAGTTGTCGATGGATTTACGGACCCATCTAATTTTGATGATCGGATTTGTCTTGGCCTGTTGACCAATGTTAATCGAAACGCAACCATAGAAAACACTCGGAAGCATATAGGAAAAGGTGAAGAATATTTATTAAGTGAGTGAATGAATTAGTAGGTAGAATCCCGTAACTCATAAAAGCAAGTTACTATATATTATTAAACTTGAGGGAATTCAAGTCATGTAAGTTTGCACTCACGTTGAATTGGTCCGTATCTTTTTTGGACGTTCATATTGAGTTTATGATGGATAATTGGTGGACAGGTTTACGGGAGATCACATATGGTATTGCTGCAGACATGTCTGAAACAATTGAGAATAGTCATATAAAGAGTGATTATCGCAGCAATAGTTATCCACTTTTGTAGGCGTGAAATTGACATTTGAAGAGACGACACATGATGTAATTGTGACGAATCTTTCGGATTCTCCAGTATTCGTACAGTCTAGAAATAGTAATTATAAACTGAACTGTATGCCGAATTCTGTCTGTAGGATACCTCCTGGACATTTCATGTACATATTTCATCATCAGTTATTTATGCAGGTAAATCATGATAACTTTGAGCGGCATATTTCAAAGTATGATGGTAATGTACATGACATGGTTGTTCACTTTAATACCCTTTCGTTCTTGGTATGATATATAAACGTCTTGTATTAAAACAATGAAGTTAACTTCAGTTTTTTTCACAACTTAATCTGAAATCATCTGATTAAAACTGTTTTTTTTTCAACTTAGTCATTGCTTTTGTACTGCCATAAATCAAAGTTGATTTAATGTTCCTTAGATGCTACGACGAGCGGAACGAGAAGGCTATAACAACGTTTATGAGTTAACAAAGATGTGTTTTATACGAATATCATTTGTAAAAGGATGGGGAGGTCCCGAGTATCATCGTCAAGATGTAACTTCGACGCCATGCTGGATGGAAATGCAATTACATGGGCCACTTGCAGTAAAGTTTCCTTATCAGTTATCAAAAGTTTCAAGAATTTTAATCTGTTTGATTCAAGATGGAAGATTTTTCATTTCTTTTGATTAATAAAAAAGTGGATATAAACAGTTGCTCAGGATAAAGACTAAATTATAGCGAGGGACACATAAAAACTAATTCTGGAAATGGAACCAAAAAAAGCAACAGATGCAAAAATAATATGTATTTTGCAGTGCATAGATCAAGTGATCGGAAGACTGAATCCTCCATCAAATCCCATATCATCTGTATCGTGACATTGTTTTCTCGTGGTACATTTTATTCATACTGGTGCCTTTCGTTTATTTTGTAAGTTTTCCGTTGTTTTGCTCTTCGGCAACAATAAAGTATTTTCTCTGCTCTTCAAGACAAGCATTAATTAATAAAGATAAAATGTAGAACGTACATGCTATACATCATGTTACAGGAAACGTATTGTAAATTCATCTTAGTTTACTACAAAACATTCCCAAAAAAATAGGTCATGATAGATCGTGCATGCGGTAACATTACCATTAGCTCTGGTACAGTAAATTGGTAACACACGTTTCGGTGGTTTTTCTAGCAGTAAACAAATTGTAAATCTTAATGCTTGATTACTGATTAAAATTCCTGTCAAATTTTGAAATCACTTCGTGACATCAAGTGATATTTATTGTTGCATAAAATTCTATGTATTCAAAAAAAAAAAATTAATGGGAAACGGTAAATCGGAAATGATGAATGAAAACAGAATTATAATTGATTCTAAAAATATTGCTTCCATCGTTATAACAACGATACTTACAACATTATACTTGTATAAAATACCTGCTACATTACCTAAGGTTGATTTTTAAAAGAATTTCTTCCACCCCATTACTGTATTTATTAGGACATCATTAACTTCTTTTGAACATTTAGACACACTGTCCTCATATCCTTCACTTTCATCACTGATACATTCGATTTATTTTTTTACCCAGTAATAAAGTTGAACTATTATTGCAAGTACTAAAAAAAGTGTTTGATGTCTAAATTAAAATCAAATTTTCAGTAATTTTTTAGGTAATGCAATTTGGAAGTATTGGTATATTTCAACCATTCAATTATCATGTAAAGTTGTAATTTCTCACATGAACTATAGCATTAACAACAATAATATATGGAATAAGCACATATGAAAAGAGCTTGAGCTTATTTAAAATTAAATTTTCACGTGAAAATAAATTAAATTTGTAATTGACAAGTTTAAATGAACGTTCCTTAAAAAAAGTTAGGAATAGTTGGATAGTGTAAGTAGCAAAGCTATTTCTTTACATGTTTTAAGTTTACCTGTTGTATATAAAAATATCAAAGAATCTAAGATTATTCAGGTTTGACAATCTAAGAATTGATTTAATTGGACAACATCCGGCCTACTTTTATTCGTACTTTTCTGAACTAAATACCTCGTCGATCATCGTAAATACCCTCCAATAATAATATCTCAGGGAATACTATCGTTATCGTTTTTTAGGCATTTTATTTCCGCATTTTACTGAAAAAAAATTCAATAATTGTATATGCACAGCTAACTCTACATTGTCATCCATTGTAAGTGAATTTTCATTCAAACAGCTCTAAAAGTTGCTGTTTCTTTTACTGTGCTTAGTACGTGTTACTATATCTGCAGTAAATGCTTAGCCTGTGTTAAGGTATTGGCAGTATCGATTTATTTAAAAACTAAGAGTTGTGATTTCGTCAATGCTAAATTTAATGTTTTCAAGTCATACAATTATTTCATTCATTCATTATACTGAAGCATTCATTTTTCATATAATACATTTACCGTACTCTATTTACTTGATTTACCATTTCTCTTCCCCTACTTTCTATTCTGTCTTCATTATTCCTGTTAAAAAAGTTAACTTCAATGTTGAATTTAGTCTCGCATTTCCCTGACTATCCATTCTACCGCCTTATTCTTGTTGATACAAGCACAGATGAAAAGAGCTTGAGCTTATTTATACCTCATAAACCACCTCTTTAGCAAATAATAGCTTTTGGAAATATATTTAACGTTAAATTTTCAAATTTAACTTATTTGATGGAAAAAAAACATCCTAATGACTATCGGAAACTAGTTCTAAATAGTGTAAAATGAACATTAATCGCTATAGATACCGGAAATATAGCAAGTAGCATTCGAGCAATGAATTCTTTTCTGTTGAAATAACAGCTGTCACTTCATTTCCAATCGATCACTTTCCTTCAGACATTTTCCTTGCTTAATTAATTGGGATGTTCCAACAAACTTCGATCCGATTAGCTGTCCAGCTGTTGAAGTTGCCAACCGCAAAATTGCTAACAGCAAAAAAATTATCAGATATTGATGAAAAACTTGAAGGTGGGGATTTTCTTGTGATTTATTATCCCTCAGAAATTACTGACTCTTTCATGAATTAGAGGAACCTTAACTCTGCAAAAGATAAGCTAATGCTTACTATAAGATGAGGGTTGCTTCATTTCTATAGCTTATTGTGAAAGGGAAGTTGCTTCATTTTCATTTCACGTGTAATTACTTCATGATCATTACCGCTGAATATTTTTACTACCTCGAAGTGTATATTCCATGGTCGAAAAAATAAGTAAAGCAAAAGAGTGCACATAAAAATTGTTAGACTTTGATTCTAGCATTCAACAAAAAAGTCCAATCTTAAGTAAATTTAAGAATGAGTAAAAATGTTGGTAGCATATCTTGAAAATCATCATTCAATAAAATTCTAATACTAGCTCAACAGAGTCTTCACGAAATTGGCACCCAAACTGTCATTAAATGCGTTCAAGGGCCATATAGAATATTTTCTGGAAATTATTTCAATTCGCTCAGATACCGACTCAGTAAATTAAAAAAAAAAAACTTATTTTTGTTGCAAACTGCACTCTATAGGATAGAATAACGGGAAATTGACTAACAAAACAAAAACTGTACTCGACTTCAAATACCTTTTCTCAACAACGTACAGAAAATAGTTTATACACATGAGAACGAACACAGCAACCATTATTTGCAACCATTAAGTTAAAAGAAAAGAAGCTGATAAGATAAATTTTGCAAAAAGAACAAACTAGACACTGGGAATGCAAATGGACAGAATGAAATTTGCTAACAGCAAAACTTAGTGCTATTTGATACTACTGGAAAACCATAATCAATATATTTGTATCACTGATGCACAACACCTATAATCTCCCATGTTAGCGGAAACAGTGTTTGCAAAACGAGCGAATATCACGTCCCAACCTTCCTTTTTAGATTTTTTGGCTGCCGTAAATGATTGTCTTTCTTCAACAGCTAACTCAAAGATCAGATCTTCCTTATTTTATTGCTTGGATCTTCGTCTTTTGAATCCCTCTGAAAGTAAATCAACTGTATATAACATTGAAAGGTAGCGTCAGTCAGAGAATTTCTGAGGACAGATTTCGATCCAGTTCAAAAATTGCAAGCAAGATCATTCACTGCTAATGGATTAATCTCAATAATTTGAAATTCTTCATTGCTATACTCATTCTTGTCATCTTATTTATAAGCAAGATATTATTGTTCCACTAAAACCCATTATTCTCTAAAAAATTAATGGTATGAACAGAATCAACCTTTCGTTTTTTATCCTTTTTCTTCTTTTTCTCTTTCTTCCTATCTTTATCCTCGCTGCGATGCTTCCTGTACTTTCTGTCCGAATCAGCATCTTCAAATTTAAACGATATATTATTACATATGAGGTCACAATTATGGCTTTTTTTCCCAAAGAAAAAGAAGTAAAACATACCGTCCAGATCATCCAAGCTCCACTTGTACTTCCTTTTATGCTTCGTTTCTTCACCATTTTCATCATAATTTAGTCCATTACCGTCCATATCATCTAATTTATTGTCGAAATATCTACAATTTAATGATGTAAAAACATCGTAACACCTAAAAACAGTACTTTTGCAAAAATTTCAATCTTACGCTTATCGTTTTTGTTCCGCAATATGAATTATATATAATTTGATTCAATAATCGAAAAAATTTTATTTTAGGCGTTCAAGCTATGCGTGCACTTTAGGCAAGTAAACAAGTGATATTTAGTGATAAACTTATGTGTTTAAAAGCACCTATAGGGTTCGGGAACTGCACCCGGTGTGAGCCTAAATCCTGCCATTGCACTCGCAGAAAGACTTGTAATCTCTTTTCCCGTGATCGGTGGTTTTTCAACCAACATCCGCAGTGAACTAAATAAGGCAAAATTGAAAATCTTATTCGCGATAATCACTATTAAAGTAAGGGAATACAAGAAAATTCGTACAATGGAAACACCTTTACCTATAAATGTGAGTTCCTCAATACGTTTTATTTATTGGAAGCTTCTGCTTCAAAAATGTAACATCCACTTCAACAGATCAACACTTGTTGCCTAACGTATCAGATGTGAATAAGTATTCAATAAAATCGAATCGTTTAATGAAAAACTGAATGAACCTGAATTCCAAAGCATTTTCAAAATTAAAATTGCCAACAAGATGTGGAAGGAAGGAGCCCAGATCTTCACGTAATCGCTTTGAACCACAAAAGCGTTGATAAGATGAGCTCATATCATATTCTGCTAATAAATCGTTACTGCCAAGTAAAACACTTTGATCTATAAGAATAAAATCATTTTTTCTTCAAGGAAAGTATCAAATAGATTCGAACTTTTTTTATATACAAAGAAAAAGTATTCTCAGGCCCTTAATTTAGTCGTCTGAATACGATAAAATTGTATTCGTTTTGAAAAAATTACGTTAAATGCTTATAAGACTGAAAATTTTCAACAAGGCAAGTGTTTGACCTTATTAGACTTATAAGTCAAAGTTCGCCAACAACTATAAATTACAACGGACTATTGTATATTCGAAATATTTCAAACTTCAGCACATCTCTTCATTTATCTCGCTTTTACTAAAAGGTCAAGCACAGATAACCTTCACAACTTTTTCCTTCAACGTGAATTCCTTTTGTCCGCTATTTTATTACGTTTTAGGGGTAAAAATGAAATAAATAAAAAGCGGGAACTAACGTGGTAATTCGGGCTTCATTAAGTGAAAAGGGCACACTAACGAAAGCTGCGAGTATCTACCCTTTAATGATATTTTCGTGCGTAATGAACCTGATGATGCAACACCACTTGCAGCAGAATCCATCTTCAAGCATTAACCTGAAATCATAAACCTAAAATTAAAGTTAAAATCTTTGTTAGCACTGTTTCAAGAAATGCTTAACAGCAACAACTATCAAAAGATGGTATTCTCTGGTAATCAACGTTGATGACAGTTATTCTAATTCCTTCTTACCAAAAAATGTAACTTTCAATCTGATCTCAAACTTCACTACTCGACCAAATTGGGAGTTATTAGTGGAATTATGGCGTTGAATAAATTTACGAATACTTTTCAGCACCGTGATTTGACCTCTCACCACTACTATCCATTTGCATTAGCTGAGATTAAAAATGCATACGGATGAAAGGTCAGACCGTGACGGATACTTATAACAGAAATATAATTACACAGTTCCAACCTTCCAACAGAGATCATCAACCCGAAGAATTACCGAACTGTCAAAGAAAATCATTCGCAACTCGTATCTTGACCTGAATTGAAAGACCGCGAGCGAGGTAATTAAATTTAGTTCAACGGGGGAGTTCGGTACGCAATGGTGTGGAATGGACAAGCCAAAGGAGATTGTACGGCTAATATGCCATGGGTGGAAAAGTATCGTCCAGCATCATTAACGGAACTTGTTTCTCATGAAAAAATCACTGAAACGCGTAAGTTGTTTGGCTGTTTTTTTATCTAACAATTTAAAATTAATAAGTTTGTTGAAATTTCATTATTTGTCTCCTTTCAAAAATTTAATCAATTTCCAAAATTAAACCTTGTTTTTGGTGCTTAATATATCATTTATGTGACATTTCATATTTGTGGTTTAGTTAAGAAACTGATCGATGAAAACCGTTTGCCACATTTACTATTTTATGGACCTCCGGGCACCGGAAAAACAAGTACCATATTAGCTGCTGCAAAGATGATGTATGGACCAAAACACTTATCATCAATGGTTTTGGAGGTGTGATTTTTAGTTTATTATTCACTTAAACTGAAATTCATTAAAAAACATTTCACAAAGATTCAACATTTTGCTTTCATTTGTGAAAAAGAAACATTCCACACATTAATGCATATTTCGCGATCTGTAATTTTGATATGGCATTTATGTTCCTTATGCTTGATTTGCCATATATTTTTCTGAGTTATATTTTTTAGTTAAACGCATCCGACGATCGAGGTATTGGGGTTATTCGAGAGCAGGTAATTAATTTTGCCCAAACGAGCACTTTAAATATGGACAAGAATCATAGAAATTTGCCGAAATTGGTAGTTTTAGATGAGGCTGATGCTATGACGAAAGATGCCCAGAACGCCTTAAGGTACTTTTCGATAATATTAATTTAACTTATGGGATTTATGATCTTTGCACTTTTTGAAATTATTCTTTTTTAGACGTGTGATTGAGAAATTCACAGAAAATGTTCGATTTTGCATGATATGTAATTATTTGACGAAAATCATTCCGGCAATCCAATCACGTTGTACACGCCTACGTTTCGCCCCACTTTTTAATGTTAGTCTTTTGTTTAATATGTTGCAGTGCTGAATATTTTCACTGATAAACATTCGTAACAAACGTTTGATTTAAATAGGCTGAGAAGCTATTCATATCTATTTTATCATTAAAAGCTTAATGCGAGTTATTTTTTTAGAATCAAATATTGCCGCGGTTGCATCATATTGTGCAGGCAGAATCATTAACTATAACGAAAGATGGCGAGAAAGCATTGTTAAATTTGGCTGGAGGGGATATGAGACGGGTTATCAACATTTTGCAGGTGAACATGTTTCAAAGATTATTGCTTTACTTGGTTAATTTACTAAACCGATTTATTAGTAATTTATTTTGTATCATTGACCTTGTATAGTAATTTTCTTATCATCTCCGTTGGTGTTGAAATATATATTTCTCACAAATCAATAACTATCTCTACTTTCTTTTTTAATTAATTACTGCTTGTCTGTAGCGTTGCGATTACTGTTGGTGATGTCGAAGAAGGGTAAACCTTAATTTTTTTTGGTTTCCAATCACTCAAGACTTTCCAATAACTTTGTAGAGCACAGCAATGGCTTTCAAGACGATTGATGAATCTAGTGTTTATCAGTGTGTTGGTTATCCTTTACCATCCGATGTTGAGAAAATTGTGAGGATACTGTTAAACGATTCAATGCAAGATGCTTTTACAAGTAATATTTCAGTGTGAATATTATCCGGATTATGTTTTTTTGGAAGAAAAACTTATTTTAGTCTTTACAAATATCATTCTTTATATGCAAGTTGATATTTTTTTTCTTGAATGACTTAGTTGCCAAGTCTTTTTCATATCTTTCGATAGAGTCCTGCGGCTGAAAACTTTGGTAATTTTTGTTTACTTGTCAGGAACCAAATAAGTAAATAGCTCTTCACTATCGTTTTTATTTTACAGAAATAGAAGGAATTCGAAGTGAGCGTGCATTCGCTCTCAGTGACATATTGAATGCAATGCACGATTTCATATTTCGTCTCGTAATACCTCCAGAATTATTGAGTCAGTTGTTGATTAGTATGGCAGATATCGAGTTTCATTTGTCGCAGGGTTGCTCAGACCGTTTACAGCTTGGAGCTTTGATTAGTGTTTTCATCAACGTTCGAAATAAATTAGCAGAACTTGCTCCTGATTTTAAAACTCAGGCATAAGATTTTAAATTTGATTCCTAACTTTTATATGAAGTTACAAAAACTGTGAAGAAAATAATAATAATGCTAAAGCTACATGTAACAAAGAAGTAAATGTTTTATAAAGTGTTCGGTTTTGTGGTTTATTTTTCTTTGAAGCAGTATTAAGTGGAAGCGAAATAGCTTAAAATTTTTTGACAGCATACGTCGTAAAAAAAGAATTTTTTAGTAATGAAAAATTTTGATTGCTCAAAAATATGCGAAACATCATTAATTGTAATTGATCTGTGTTTGCTTTGATAAATCATGTCTCTGACTTTGCATATGATCTCCTGAATAAATTTATTTTTCTATCAGCTCGTACTATCTGAATTCCTTTGTTGGATAAAAGTTTATTTGAAGAGAACTGGGATTTAGCATTGAGAATAGGTATGAAGACTTAGTAATGTGATTGCGAAAATGATAAACGAAACGAGTATTGTATTCTAAATCACACGGGATACTTGGTTTATTCAAGAGAATCTTGCTTCAGGAGGATGCAGAACTCAGGCATTGGTGGGAATCAACCAGTATATTATCAGCAAACTCAGAGTACGTTTCTTTTTTAAATTGGAAGTAGTTGAGGGTTGCAGGCACTGATAGGTTTTTTCCTGACCGTATCAGTCAGTAATTGACTGTATGGCAAGAGAGTGGTCAAGCTGATATAGTGGAACAAGGACCGATCTAGTCCAGTCTATCGGCCATTTTTCTGTATCCCATATTCGGTTGCATAGCTTT
>JABVXS010001696.1:0-12637 GCA_013365335.1 Madathamugadia hiepei | reverse complement strand
GCGCGAGACTAAATGAGTTCCGATAATTTGGTGGTCTATTCAACAATAAATACATTCCCGTCTTCCTAACAAACGACAAATCACTTCATTGCCGAGAACCTAGGAACAAATTTCACGACATAATTTGAAAGAAACGCCTTTTGTTGTAATGAGAAGTCAGCAGAGAATAATTAAACCTAAAAATAATCACACATATCAATTGAAACTTATTTCAAATTTGATTTTTTGAAAAATTATTGATTGCAATGGTAATAGGTAAATGCGCAAAATTATGAGACAAGTTGTATAGAAAATTTATTGATAAATTTCATGGTGAAAATTTGTGGGATCAAGAAGAGATCACTGTGTCGCTCAAATAAAAAATTATTACTGTTGAAAATTGGTTTGCATAAAAATGATCGATTTTGGATGATGACTAATTGAAGACTACATAAATATCATACATTTTTCCTTTCCAAATGAAAAATGTTTGCAATTCGTGGATTGGTGAAGTGTGAAAGTTAAGAAGTCAAGGTTGGAAAATTACAAAGTTTATTTTGTCAAATTACTGCTTGTGACGATTTAATTATCAGCTTCGAATGGTTAGTAATCAGATGGATAAAGTGACTAATTATGAGCAATATTATATCAGTGTCATATTTTGATTACCAAACAGTTGCTGTTGTTGCCGTAGAGAATTTGGCAGCCTTGTATTGCAACTTCGACCGAAACTATTAACACCACAATAACCACTGTTGTCAGTAGCACTGAGATTAAAGGTCATCTTGCTTGGTTGATGAGTTGTTAAGAAATTGTTTGGCGTTGGATGTTTGGAATTTCGATACTGAATTTGTTCCAATCCACTAACAGACGATATCTAAAAAGAAAATTCCGGAAGGAGAATACGACCATCCCATCACGGTACCTACCACTCTTATATCATAGAGAACCACTAGTTAAATTTTCAGATGAGCTGTAATTAATTATACGCGACAGTGTTTTTACTTGCATGCGATTGATTAGCGTTGTAAACAAATCTTTAAAAAATTTTTGAACACTTTAATCCCTACCTGTTTAGATATCCTCTGTTGTTGCCGCTGTTGTTGTTGTACAGCATCGACAAGATAAGTGCTATTATCGTTTTTATTATCGAAGTCATCGTTATCATCGTCAATATGATTATGTATTCGAAGTAAAATGTTACTTTTTGGATCAAATGATACCAACGACTTTAAATTATTATTTGGCAAATTCGCGCAAATATTATTTGGTGGAAAGTTATCGACTAAATTTATCTGCAAATTTCGTTTTTAAATTAATAATAACTCTTCGAAAAATTCTAAAATGCATTTATCAAAAGAGGCGGACAACTTTTTTTCGCCGAATCATTTTCAAAAGAAATATTCATCGTTTTCGATTCTAAAATATTCTTTATTCTTAACAGTATATCATAATGTTTTAAAAGTAATGCCAATATGCACATTATCGGAATAATAGGTACCGGAACCTGCTCATGTGATAATATCCGTCTAACTCCTTCGGTTGTTGGCATTTTGAAATTTTTTAAACTTCCATAACGATTTACACTTTCTGCAGTTGCCACTATCTTTCCTTTTGTTCCAGGTATTTGTGACCTTTTTGACAGATAAATTATATTGGAAACACCTGAAATGAATGAGCAAGTCGAAAAGAAACGAAAATTTTGGTAATTAATAGCGGAATAAATTAAGCATAAATTTTAAAATAATCCACACCATTAGAATCAAATATTTTCAATTAATACTATACAAAAAGCAGGTTTAATTACCCAAGTTTGAGGTTTGCTAACTTTCCACCACACAGTCTATCATCGAAAAAGTAATCTAAATTAGGCTGCTAAGAATGGACATTGGACAAAGTGTTTCATGAAACAAACATCGATACTTAAAGTTAAACGGTATGACTAAAAAGGCAGCCAAACTCAGCAAACAAAAAATTCCTCCAAGCAATTTCAAAAAAATCTCAACGTTGACCACCAAACCTCACCATAAAGAAAAAAGGGAGGTCTTGTATCTCCCGGAAATCCTGGAAATATGACCACTGGGATTGTCACACTCAAACAACAAGTCAATCGTTTCAAGAAGATCGATGTTCTGACGAAACCGAAAACAGAAGAAAGGTTCGTTCCTTCCTTTGTGTCGTTTCTATTGCAAAGAGTCTCATCAAAGTGCTCCACGTGATAAAATAAGAAGTTCAAGCAACAAGCTTCGGCACTTTTTGATCTTCGTGTACAATTTGTCCGGAAATCGTAGTGATTATGTAATGAAATCAATTGGTTTAATTCAGTCGGTAATGATTAAGCTGTCTAATTCTGGTCTTTGTATGTCTTATAATACCTGCTAACCTTAGTTACAAACATGAGGAAGCTGTAAAATTTGTTCATCAATGTACCAATCTTAGACACATCCTTGACAGAGCTATGGATATTGCCATTATCTTTTAGCTAATGTCTTGAGAGCTGTAAATATATTTCTTATCTTATTATCTAATGATTGATTTAATATTTCTATCGATCGTAAGTGACGACAGACATTGGTCACGGGTCGGTCGGGTAAATCTAGTCGCAGTGGCATGAATGCTAGGGCGTACTCCAACGGTGACGTGCATGGGCAAGACCTGGTACATGTGAATCATGAGCAAGGTTTCTGGCTTACGGACGAAGCACAGAACCGTGACGTGGAGATGACGCTTCCCAGTAGCGGATCCTACAACCACGTGGGACAAACGCCAAGAAGAAGAAGGAAGCATCTCAGTTGCATAATTTGGCGCCAAAAAAAACCTTAACTCGGAGGTTATGATCTTTATTAGGGTGCATAATTCCGGTAGTGTCTCTCATGCCAGAGAGGTTAGCGCTGAAGGATCAAGCAAAAAATCTGAGTCGCTAGTCTTGAAGCAATTGTCTTCCAAAGATGGACAAGTTTTGCTCCAAGCCTGGGCAGGTGAAGTTTGATTAGAGCGACGAGGTTACGCTTGAGAAGGTCATTATTACAGGTTGAGTCTCATTACGTTAAAATTCACTCCGCAGGCCCAGTAATTTCATTTAACGTAGCACAGCAAATCTTCGTGAAGCAAAAGCCATATTTTGAGAATTTCACTCTTAAATTATTACCATTTACAGGCTGAGAATGTTGTTGACAATGAATGTGTCTTCCAATTTCATCACATTCGTTTGTTGAATCAGTCATCGAATGTAAATGTTGTAAAGGGAATGGCTGCTGAAATTTCAAAAAAAAAGTTCAAAAATTATTGAAAGCTTGAAAATAGCCTGTGGAATTAGTTTTGTTCAAAAAAGTTTTTCACTTCATTTTTTTAAAATTCATTTTTTATAAAAAGTTATTGAATTGGACTAAAGGCAAATTTTTGTAAAATTTCTTGATAATTTTTTGTGCATTTTATTGACAAACCCGAAAATAACTCGAATTTTGAACGGTCGATGTTTCTCGATAGCATTTTCGGCCGGGTTTTTTGGTAGAATATCTTTGATAGCCATTCTCAGGTTTCATACATCTCTCATTAATTACTCCATTCGTTAGATTAATTTTTCCATTTGAATATCCCTGACTGCATTATTTCATTAATCGTTTCAAATTTATAAGAGAGTTATTTGTCAAATAAATTAATAATCGCATTTGTCGAATTGCATAAAATGAAAAAATTTACTAAATATTTACACCAATATTTCCTTCATCAAAAATACTTCTTAAATAAGCAATGAATCGAGTTAAAGTTTTTAAAAATTGCAAAACTTGACTTATTTTTAATTAAGAGAATAATTTTTAGCATTAATGATTAGCTCTCAGGTGATGCTGAAAAGTCTTAGCAACATTTTCTTTTGTTTAATCTAATACCTGAGACCAGTTCATCATTCCGGGCAAATTTAATGCATACTCACTTGTATCCTCCGGTATTACTGTTCGTATTGGCGCTTTGTTCTTCAAACCTAAAATTGCAAATTAATTAATTTACTGAGCATGAAAGTGTTTAAATTATTATCTTCAACATTAAGTGACAATGATTAATTAATTTCGAAGCTTCATCGTATTAATGAAGGTTTTTCAAAAATTAGCTATGCTTGTTTCTTCGAAATTAAGCGGAAAACAAATGAATAATGAAAATTTGAACGGCCTTATTGACAACTGCATTCAAACAAATTCATTCCAATAATTCAACAAACTTTTTCGGCTTGAAATTTTGTTTTGAAAAGAGAGGAATCGATAAAAGGATGGAAAGGTTGGCCATGATGATATGTAGAAGTGCCTGAGCACTTTCAACATGATAATAAGGTATGAAACATGGTAACTGTATCCAACGATAATTCGCCAAACTGTAATGTGACTCGCAAGATGGCGTATATCGGAGAAAGAAGCTGGAACAATTCATTCAGGAAAAGATGGATTTCAGTCATTAACCTTCGGTCTTGACTAATTGAATAAGGAATACAGCAACAGATTGGTTGCATTATGATGATATAGAATAATAAAAACGATTGTGAATTTTAAAGCTTTGCAACAATTTCGAAAAATTTTGCCAGTAATTAAGCAATTAATAATTCATTAGTTTTCCCAAAAGATTGATGGAGTATTGCGACAAAAGAAATGCTTCAGTCCGTTTCTCACTTCATAATCATAAGGAATCCTGAATGTACCTGTGTGAGTGAGAAGACCCCGCACTTAGTATTGGTATGTCCTGGCTAACGGTGAACAACTGATTGTACCACAGGATCAGAACAATGTTGTACAGTATGGAAGTGAAGTTCAGCAACGTAAATGCAACTAATAATCGTTTGTGGTAGTAAACAACTGATATTAACCCGGAAATACAGAAAATAATCTGAAATTAAAGTACAAAATTATTTGGATTGAATAATTTCTTTTGAAGTCTGAAATTACAAAAATTTCAAAATTTTAATTTAACAGTTGCTAATAGTTGCAATCAAATTGACGCTTCTTAGTTGATAATTTTTTGTGATTGTTTCTGGTCTTGCTAAATAATTAAATTCATTATTATGTGAAAAGTTTAATCACATCCTATTTTTTGTTTCGTGTCCTTTTTGCTGAAATTCTATTTCAAGTTATTGATTTATTTATTTTTTTGGATAAATTTTTTAATTTGGAAGGATAAATTTGATCAAAATTTGTGTGCTGATTTTAGTGGTTGTAGGATGTAACAAATTGAAAATGCTTTACTTGAAATGAATTAAAAACAATTGGTATCCATAATCGGCCGATGGAGTCGAATGTTTGTCGTATCACTGTAATCAAAAGCCAAAATGAAATGATGAACAGGTGCCAGGCACGTGAACGGTGACAGCAAAGCATCGGTGATTTTCAGCTAATTTATCACTTTGATCATCTCTTGGACTTTTCTGGAAAAGTAAATTTGAAAATCTGAGGAATCCTTTGATAATCATTTGCTTAATGCATAGATAAATTTCTTCATAATTTAAATAAATCGACTTTCGAAGTGAAATTTCTTGAAATCAAATTAATTATGTCAATAGTAAGTTAGCTGCTCGAAAAATAAATGGTTAAAATTTTCGTAAATTACTCTACCAATTTAAAAAATTAATTAAAATTATGTAAGCCATTCATTGATGAATAAGAGAAAAGATTATGTGAGAAGGTAAGAGAACAAAAACTAATAATGATTTCCAATCATTTTTTTTTGGCGACAATTTTTATATTTTGTTGCAATTAAAATTTTTTCTTTGAATTGATTACATTTACAGTTATTAGGTTCTTTGATATTTTCGGCAATCTAATTAAAAACAATAAATGAAGGAAAACAAAACATTAATTTCTTGCAGTTGACTTTTTAAATATGCACAATCTAAATCTGTGTAAAATATCGTATTTAAACTGTTAATTAATTGCTACACAGCAATAGAAAACAACGGCGAGTTTAAATTTCAAATTTCAATTATTTAAAAATTTCTCTGCTATATGCATTTAGTACATCTGATTTCAGTCAATTAACTATGATTGAGTACATTTGTTTACTAATCGAATACTTTCAATTGTTTATACAGAAATATACGAAATGAAATATAGGAAATTGAATATAAACTGAATTAAGATAATTGCAAAATGGATATTTCAAAATGATTTGAGAAAATTTTGATTATTTGATTTTTAGGTGAAAAAAGATCGACAAATTTCGGCAAATGACAGGTGCACAAATCGCAAGTAATGTTTTATGTTATTTCAAACAGTTGGGAGTGATTGAAATTTAACTGAAATTCAAATTATCATCTGTTTTCAATTTGAAAAAGATTGAACGTTGTAATTTTTCAAATAGTATTTTACATTTTTTTGGAACTGATTTTCGAAAAGTAAAGAAATACCAAAAAATTGATTTGGAATTAATTCCAAGTATGAAAATGTAATTCGTTGAACTCCATTTGGTATCTTAAATTTTGAAAGAAACTTCATAGAAGATTGAACAACAAAACTGAATGGAAGTTAGATGTGAAACAAATGTTTATAGGAAATTAAATTAAATTCTTTAAATTCATTGCAGACCTTTCATTTCAGTAAAAAAACCACCTGCAGCAATAGGCAACAAAATAGAATTCAACAGGGAATCTCTGCAACATCAAAGAATTAGATTGGAAAACAATTAATTTCAATTTGTTTACATATTTTTTGCCCTCTTCGATATCACAATCATTGTAGAAACTTCTTGTAGCATTTATTGAAAGGGAAGCGAATTAAATAGGTAAT
The DNA here is from genome assembly GCA_013365335.1 of Madathamugadia hiepei. Classification (NCBI taxonomy): domain Eukaryota; kingdom Metazoa; phylum Nematoda; class Chromadorea; order Rhabditida; family Onchocercidae; genus Madathamugadia; species Madathamugadia hiepei. The sequence goes on along the minus strand of JABVXS010001696.1, from coordinate 5,897 downwards.
TAAATTCGAGTCTGTCCATTTCCACTTCTATTCAATCACATTGTTCAATTTTGAAATAATTTGCAATAAATTGAAAAATTTTTTTCAAAATCTGAAAGTAAGTTCAAAAAAAAAGTAATGAATAATTTACAAATCGGAAACGATTTTTTTATTTTAATGCATTCATAAACTCGATGTCAAATTTCGGAAAAAAATTATTTGAAAACTTTTTTAAAAGAAGTTGACATGCAGCAGTAGAAATGATGTGACAGTGATTATGTGGCAATCAATTATATACCTCATTTCAGGATAAAGTTGATTAATGATGAATGAATATGTAATACGAAAAAACTTCTGGCAGCATTTCGAATAACATTTCGAAATTCCGTACTAAATTTCTTGACATTTAGTAGTGGGTTAAGTGACATTAAATACAACAATACAGTTGGAGGAAAGGATGTCAACTATGCAACTTGTCAATTTGTTAATGACTGAGTAATGCTTGTTAACCTAATTCTTTACCTCATTTTAGAACTTTTGTCAAACATCAAAGGTTAATTTTTGGTTACACTGTACTTTTTCAAATTAATAAAATTTGAGTCAAAAAGAAGCCTGAACCTAGGACATAATTATCAATTCATGAACACTTCAACTTTCTGAGCAATTGAATTTCAGGTTTTACAAAATTGTTATAACTCTTTGATAGTTGTGATTGATCTTAAAGGCAATTTAAATGCTTTTGAACTTTTTATCCTCCGTACTTGAAAACATTTAGCACTTGAGCCGTAAAGAGTGACACTAGAAACATTTAAAATTCCAATCGAAAGTATCAAAGGAAAAAAGTTCGGACATTTTTTTTGCCCTTCACAAAGGTCAGATGACATTTTAGATTGCCAAATTCTGAATTCAATGAATTGCTAAAATTCAGCGTTAAAAATTTCACATTCAATAAATCGTCAAATTTATCTTTAGAAATTTTCCGTGCAATAAATTGTCAAAATTGTTGCAAACTATTTTGAAATCAATAATAAACTAACAAATTTATTTTTAAACTGAATACTTCTACTAATTATGCTATTAATTTTGTAAATCCAATTATTCAATTTAAAGTAGAAATTGGTTTAAAATTTTGCGACACATTGAATGATTTTAGGAAGCGGAAGAACAATAAAAAGAGAATAATAATACGATTAACATCCACGACTATTTCGGAAATTTTAATCCATTAATTTCGTAATTTCAATTGTTTAATTAATAATAACTCCGAAGAACATATTTCCAGCATTAATTTATTGGGACATTCTCGAATATTGCCAATATATCGTTGATTACCCAATTTTCAACATTTGTCACAATTCATAGTAGCATTGTTATGAGTGAATGTGGGTTAGTAATTAATGAATTAAATTAAATTGCAGTATGACAAAGAGATTATGATATGAAGGAAAAGAGCGAGTAATACAAAAAATTTCTCTTTCCTTATCAACGAAGTTACAATGATTTTGTTTCTCAAATTCTTTTCCATTTAAAAATAAATCAAGAAATTTAAATAAAAGAAGGAATAATTAAATTAGTTGATAGTTTTTAATTATAGTTATTGTATAATTGATAAAAACATTGAAATGTAATAATGTTGAATAAAATGAAGCATTAAAAAAGTCAAAGTGATGGAATACAAACATCAACAAATTGTTTAAAAAACGGTTTGAGTAAAATTACTAATCAATCATTTAAGTTCATCTAATTAACTGATTAGCTTCGAACTACTCATTACATTTCAATTAGCAACAAGTGCTTTCAGCTTAATTAAGGGTAATATTTAAATTAACAATGGCAGTAATCGTAATAATATATTTACTGAAATTAGAAACGCTTTAAGTGTATATTTTAATCAAGAACGACAAATAATCAGAATCAAAAAGCTTTTTTAAACTAATGAATTGCAGAGCTTTGAAATAGTTTAGTGGTTTCTCTTCCGAGAATTGCACGTTGGACGATTTCATTAATGAGAATTCTCGGATTATTCAATGCCACATTTATTTCAGATAATTTGTGCAATACTTTCATACATTTTGTGTGGAAGGTAATAAAATGTTAGAGAATGGAAAAATTTAGAAAAGGTAATTTTAAAAATTTAATATTCTAATTAGATTAGTTCATTAATTTTAAAAAAGTTTCAATAATTTGTTGGGAAGAAAGGAAAAAAACCAAATTTGTGCTTAATATTTTTTGGGTTAAATTACGAATCAATGAAATTTTTTTTAAAAGAAAAATGTTAGAGGAAATTTCAATGAACCATGAAATCTTTTAATAATTAATAACTTTTCAATCGCCTAAATTATGTCCAACTCGATTTTTATCTTGGACTTAGCTTAACTAATACATTTATTTAACACAAAAAAGTAATTAAGGAATTTTTAACAATAAATTTTTTTTAAAGGCATTTTTTATGTAATAATTAAAATTACTGTATAGAATATCAACATAAAAACTTGCCTTTCCTCGAAATGGAATCCTAAGAAATACAGAAATTACCGACTTTAGTTTTATTAAATTACAAACGAATTTCTACTCAATAGATCAAAGATCAAAAGATTTCAAGTTAGGATCTGAAATAAAGGTTTCAGTCAATCAACTTCAGTGAATTTAAATTTATTTCGTCAAGCAAACAAATGAGGAAGAGACTGAAGAAAATCATGAAATTAAACTTGACAAAATTTCCACAATTCACAATTTTTGCAAGCAGCTATCGACTAATTTTTCAATTAAAAGTTCATTTTGAACAAAAACAAATGATCATTATTATTTAACGTCAATTCTGATAAATTATGATATATTGAATGAGTATTTCATTAATTTCAAAAGCAAAATTTGTAAAAATACAAGAATTTCAAAATTATTTTTTTGGATTTTGCTTTTTTGTCAAATTCACTCAGCAATGTTCTAATTAAGATGTTTTCGAGAAAGTTTCTCCGTAAAATGGATGGAGTGACTCCTTCGACAACACAAAAAATTTTTGATGTCAAATAAAAAATATTAATATTAAAATTCAAAAAAAGAACCCATAAAGGCCGTATAAAATGTCATGAATAATGAACGAAATATAAGAAAATTTTCGGAGTTTTAGAAAAGAAAATTGCTTCATTTACTGGCAATATTCAACAAGAGATCAGGAAGAGAGAGAGGGAGAGAGAGAGAGGAGAGAGGAGAGAGGGAAAGGAAAATAACTTTTCTCTTCGACAACAAATTGAAAGAAAAAAAGATTTAAAACTTTCGGATTGGAAAGATTCCTTCGTTTTCAATGTATTAAAAATGGAAGTAATTAACTTCCGTGATCCTTTCCAACGTATATTTCAAAGATTTCGCGAAATTACATGGCAACATTGGTTTGATGCTAATGTGGGATAATGCAAAAATCAGAAAATTCGGCATTTTTTCCACATATACAACGTTTTTTTAATATATTATTTTAAGAATGGTTCACTTAATCTTCTTGCTTTTTCAAAAATAAAACATTTTGAAAAGAAAGGGAAGAAAAGCGACCATGATGGTCGTTGTCATACCGTAATTTTGGGCATCGTTGACTTTTACTTCGGCATTCTTCAATTATTTTCCCTCAGAAATCAGTTAGAAAAACTACGTAGGATTTTCAAGAGAAATAATGAAAATGACCAGTACTCAACATAGAGTTTTAATTAGTTGTACATTGCTGACCAATGATTCGTTGAACATTCTGGACTGTTTGAGATAATTAGATAATATTTGAATAATTTAATTTCTTCATTTATTACAATGCTTAGAAATTGTAAAATGTAATGGAAATGATCTTAGTGAAAACTTGAAAATTAAAAATTTGAAGCTATAATTCGAAAAATTGACAAGGAATTTACTAGTCTAGCACTTGTAAATTACGCAATTTAGTTTTGCCATTCTACATCGTTAACTTTTCAAATTTTGTCTGCAAATAAGGAAAGATTTAATAATAGTTGGTACTATGAAATTTATTAAAATTAAATTTGCATATCAAATACTCGGTCCTTGCCTTAATTATCAAATTACCCAGTCCTTATCTTAATTTGACTTAATTCTATTCCAGTACTGAATTATTGGTATACAACTAAACAATGAAATGAATTAAGGGAGAGGGTGGGAAGGAAGCAAAAAAATTTCGACTATCAGTCGGATATTGCAGTAAATATTGGTAAACAATGACCAGCAGCCCGTGTGCTCAATTATTTTATGCGACCCTTGGCGGTGACCTCGAGCCTGTCACTCCATGCACCATTGTCGTGGCAGAGATCAACGTAGAAACGTGGAGAAAGGAGAGAGGTGTGAGGACAAAAGGAAGGTGTAATGAGATCGGGATGACGATAACAATGGTCGCATTATGCGTCTATGATAGTCCAATTTATGGCAGAATTTTTCGATATACTAAAATATTGCCATTTGACCTAATATTTGTTGCTTCTTTTACTTAAATTTTTTTTTAAATGAATTAAAAATTAAAATTTTTTAATTTCATTCAATTTTTCATGAAGCATAGCATTTCTCTTTCTTTTTGAAAATCATTTATTCACACTACATCCAAGGAATTCATGGAAAAATATAAATTTTGAAAAAAGAAGGAAACCATAAATTGAGCTGAAAATATTTTAATTGTATTGATAAATTTGTCAAAATGTATTCAAAAAAAGCCAATTTATTTATTCAGTAATACAATAGTAATTAAATTAAACATGAAAATAAAAAAAATTATTCCAAGAGAAACAGCGTCAAAATATTTTTACAAATAAAATATTTGAGGAAGAAGCAATGAAATTTTTTAAATTTCATTGTTTAGCTGAAAGAGAATTAATTAAAGAAATGAAGAAAAATGTTTTCCATTCTTTTTATTTTCGTTTAAGACAAATCAATGAATAATTATGATTTTTTTAAAATCCAAATTGTTTATTAATTTTCCTTCAATTAAGAAATGGCATTACAAAATACATACGTTCCTTCTTAAATTTTTTTATTTGGAAAAGTTTCAAAGCTTTTTTTTTGCATGCGAAAATATATTCATGCTTTTTTGCAAATTAATGGGTAACAAAATGATGTTTTCAAGATTTTTAATTGTGGAAAAAAGAATTGATGGATGATTGAATAATTATTTTCCTTTAGAACAAAAAAACCTGATCGATCAATTTCTGAAGGAGTTTCCTCTGTCGACCCCGTAACTTCTTCCCAGCTTGCTCGGAAAAAAGTTATGTTTTTTAACCATTCCCTTAAGTCACTCCTGGTTACGCGAACCATGACCACTGGTGATCCTGGCCGGAACCGAACCTGCAATCTTCTGGTTCGAAACGAGATGCTTTGGATTTAATTAAAATTTCAAAAAAAAAAAAAAATAGGAAAATGTTTCTATCCTGTAAGATTGTGTTTGCTTTCCTTCACAAAGTTCATGAAACTAAAACAACAATTTAATTTTTAACAAGTGTTTCATTTATTTTTATAAGTATCGTTAATTTAAAAAAAAGCATCTCAAATATTTCATTTTGCAATTGAACTTGACAAGTGAAGTCATTTGGAAATTGAAAATAAAATTTGTTAATTTACTTAGGCGAGCACATTAAAATATGGACTACTGTCAGTTTAGCAGTTAAATGGACATTTCAAACGTTTTTTCATAATAATTACTGTTTTTGAGTTTATTGGAATGCTTCCATCAAAAATAAATTTTATTTAAAAATTAAATTGAATACTTTTAATAAAAGTAAATTAACGATAATTCAGCAATAATTAAATTGTGAGCAGATAGCTGATAACTCAAAAAATAGAGTAATTATCGAATCGGAAATATAATTTGTAGGTCTATTTTCATTATCGGCCATCAGTTCTATTACGAACTTTAGCGATTTGATGAATGAAGGATCTGTATG
>JABVXS010001695.1:0-12640 GCA_013365335.1 Madathamugadia hiepei | reverse complement strand
TTGGAAGTACCGAACTCCACCAGTTTCATATGCTCATTCAACATCTGAGAGTTCCTAGATATGATTAGAGCAGTGCTTCCCAACTCCACCAGTTTCATATGTGCATTCACCGAACCTCTCTTTAGTGAAAAATAGAATCTGATTTTTTGAAATTCAAGACATAGATATGCTTTTCACTAGTGCACAAAATGAGCCGTGCATGAAGATCACCTTGTTCAAAGAACAAAACCAACACAATGCATGAACTTACAATGCACTTTTAAAGCGCTCTCTGCTCTGGTCTTTCTCGGTGAAGTTCTGCCCAACCCCTTAGACTACCTCACCTAACCCCTAGAGTTTGAACGAACCCAGGTTGGGAACCGGTAAATTAGAGTTAGGTATAATTGGAAAAAAAAAACAAAAAGTTTGATCGATGAAAAATGAACTTTCGAATGTGATTTCAATCATTACAAAAAATTTTTTTCCTTTAAAATACTCAAATTTCAACATTTTTAATTTCTGGGAGTTCTTATATATATATATATATATATATATATATGTACATTAATTCTTCGGAGTTCTCAGATATTGATTCCTGGGAGTTCCCATAAACATATTAATTCCTGGAAGTTTTCAAATTAAACGCTTTCATTAAAAATAAAATTAAACATAAACTATAGATTATTAGTCATTTTAATATATTTCGCTGCAAATCCTTGTGAATAATATCTTTGACACTGATCAATCTTCCCATTGGTGACCTCTACTGCAGGTCATTATGATGCAAAAGCCTTTCCATCTGCTGGAGTACTACCGTTTCTTCAGAGTTACCTATGTTCGTTTGGCAACCCCTGCTATAGTACACCGACCACAGGTGACGACACCACCACCATAAACAATGAAGGAACTAAGCAATCACTGTAAGTATCGGCGATACGTACCGTTTTTTTTTTTCCACATTTAAATATTTAACAGAGAACGATGGGTTTTGTCCAATTCAATCATCGAAGTTCTCCACGAAGGAAAAAGAAATTTTAATTTAATTTATCATTGCAGCATTGTTACGATTGCCAGAAGTTTAGCAGAGGTGTACGTTGCGATCGGCTCAGAACCGATCAAATGGGCTGATCGATCGGATTCGATCATTTCACTGATTGATGTATTCGCTGATCTCAAATCAAATGCCTTCCACAAACCTATTCCCATATTTTCATTCTTCAATTCCATTGATAAAAGTGTTGAATTTTTCAAATCAACTTTCCATATCAACCATAAATTGGCTATCGAATTGAGTCAAATTCAGTATACACCACTTCACATTCTACAAATGATCAAACAGGTTTGTTTAATGAATTCAAGTCAAGTTAAACAATTCAAATTAAAAATAATTAAATTGAAATACAACTTCAATGAAATCCATTTGAATCACTTTTTGACGAAAAAGATTCTGCTAAACTTACGTTACTCTAAACTTGTTAATTACTGCCTACGTGATTAACATGAAACTAAAATTTTCGAAATTTTAAATATTTTTCTTTTGTTGAAAATAATTTAGGTGTCGCTTCTAACGAAAAGTGAAAATTTAACTTTGAATGATGCTAATATGTTGTGTGATCTGATGTATGGTGCCGTAAGTTCAACCCACCCAACGGATACCTTCCATTCCAAGTTCATATGCAACCAAGTTGATGGGAAATTACTCAAATATATTTTGAAATTTTATGCCGAAGAAATAGACATAGTAATATCAAAGGCATTGCATAATGTATGTTTATTTCTCAAAATTATTTTTAAGAAAAAAAGACTAATTTAAAGAAATTAATTAGTGAGATGTAATTGAAGGCAATCAAAAAATTCATTGCACCTTAGAGAAGAATTTTTAAAAAATTTTTTTCAATTAAATTTTTGGAAAAATGCTAAATGGTAAATGAATCCTATAAATATGCAAACATCAAAAAAAAGAATTAAACAAATTTTAGTGGCTAAAATATGCATCAGCGAAGACTGTCAGGGTAAGGCAGGAAGAATTGTTGGGAATGGTGGACACATTGCATGGTTTGCAAAATGAACAAGTGACAATTACAAAGTTCATTTCAATAGTATCAGCTGTTGAGCGCGCTAATTACACTTCATTAATTAATGCAATTCATTGTGGCAATGACCGTAAGTTTGTTATTGCAGCATTGCAATAATTGCAAGTTTCTTTGAATTACTTCTGCTACCCTACGATGCGATATTTACTTCAATTAAAATTAATTTATCAGTTTCAATAGCCTTTCTGACATCCTTCAATAAAGTCAGTACATGAGACTTTTCATTCTACGTGACATTTCTTCATCAAACTTTTCAGTCTACGTGACATTTCTTCATCAAACTTTTCATTCTACGTGGCATTTTTCATAAAACCTCTTATTTTAAGTGGCATTTTTCAAAAATTTTTTTAAGAAAAATTTTTTTGAAACGATCATTTCTTCATTCATAAATAAAAGCTTAAATGTGTATTAATTAATTTTAAAATTTAATTAGGTTACTATGAAAGTTTGCAAGAGGATAAGTTCTTCGCCAGTAAAGCAGGGAAAGTTATGTCTATCGCTGACGAAGAAAAAGTATACAATTTCTTGCGCCGTGTTGCACCTTTACATGGTGAAGAACGAGAAAAGAAGAAGTTCTGCGGTACTATTCCTATCCATTCAGGTATTACTGTCATCCATTATTCCCATCCATTCAGGTATTACTGTTATCCATCCAGGTATTACTGTCATCCATTCAGGTATTACTTTCATCCATTCAGGTATTACTGTCATCCATTCAGGTATTACTTTCATCCATTCAGGTACTACTGTCATCCATTATTCCCATCCATTCAGGTACTACTGTCATCCATTATTCCCATCCATTCAGGTACTACTGTCATCCCTTATTCCCATCCATTCAGGTACTACTGTCATCCATTATTCCCAACCATTCAGGTATTACGGTCATATTTTTGTACAACTACCACATCGACATATTCCCTATTGTTTTATACTAATTGATAAGAGAAGGATACCAGCATTTCAGAAAGGAACTGTTCACACCTGGAAGGAGTTGCTTCGTCTCGGCTAATGCCCTTGATCAATGGCTACATCCTGTTGGCGCCTGCTTCTCCTGTTGTGAAGGAATTCGCCGAAAAGGTGTTGTTGTTGACTTTCAACATTCAGAATGATACACAACTCTTTTTTTTCATTGTTCTGCTCCAGTTGACTGCATATGGTTTTGGAGGTGTCAGTGAAATTTGTTAACTTTAACTTTGACAAAGTATCATTACGGTTTAGTGAAAACTACTAATTCAGGTGAATTCTACTTTTTAAATAAATATTGCAGATATCTGAGCCACTTCGATGGGCAAGTTTATTGCAAAGTTCAATCATTGATTTCAACCGTTTAGCGCCACCTTTACAGGATGCTTTATTCAAGAGCAAACTACGCCCAGCTTCACAAGTAATCCTTTTTTGGCTCATCGAATTTACAAAGCAGTAAAACTCAATTTCATGATTGTTTAGAATATTCCAAAGAATTGTGCAAGTTCTTCCGAATTTTTAATTTTGATTTTGACAGAGAACATTGCAGAATATTATCAAACTGTTGGAATTGCTGGCGAAGGCAAGTATTCTAAGTAGTAATTTGGCGAGATTTCTGTCCTCGCTATTATCGGAAATGTTCGATGCTTCATCGGATTCGTCATCATTGCTTATGCGTATCAGACGTATAACGATGAAATTGGAAGAAATTTCACAAGTACATTCAAATTGTTCAAATGTGAAATTTCAACAATTTGAATTCAACTCATTTCATTTCAGTGCTTCGCATTCGATCGTTTTGTTGTTGTTTCGGATGAAAAGGCAATGATCGATCATGCTTCATGTTTAATGGATTATAAGCAATATATGGCTGGAATTGTCTTCCTTAATGTCACACAAAATTCCACAACTTTTCCACCTGTAATAACGTATAAAATTCGCTACCCACCTGAGCATTATGTTGATTGTATGTTTGCTCATTTGTGTTTCAATTTCTGTTCAAATTTTTAAAACTTTTTGGTTCGAATTAGAATACATTTATTTGTTGCATTTTCAGCAACGAAACAATTCATGGATTCAGTTTATCGTCAAACGTCACGTGACAATTACTTAATTGATTTAAAATATCTTACGTATGGATTCACCTTCCTTCAAGAAGCTACCGATAAAATTCTCATTAAAAGTGCCACTGGTCGCGAGTATCCGACGGGTTTATTCGCCCAGCAGGAACCATATAAATGTGTTCAAATTGATAGGTGCAACGAATTTTTCAATTTTTTTACTTCGAATTGGAAGATTTGAAAAGTAGTCGAATAAATTAGAATTTAAGGCACAATGAAAACTTGACACCTTTCAACATTTCAGGTTTAATTTATTACCATTCCTGGGAATGTTTGTCATCTTATCTTGGATGGTACCAGCAGCACTGCTCGTTAAGAATGTTGTCTACGAGAAAGAGATGCGGCTGAAGGAAATCATGCGAATTATGGGTTTGAGTGATTCGATTCATTGCATTTCCTGGAGTTTACATTCCTTCATCCTTAATTGCATTGCAATCCTTCTCATTTCCATTTTACTCAAAGTACGCTTTTCCTATAAAATTCAAAAATTTCTTCTCCAAAATAATTCTTTCTACCGTAGTACCTATGATTAACATTGAATGACTCGCCTTACCGTATACCGCCACCGCCCTGCTACCGTATCCCAACTATGCTAGTGTGTTGAGGGTCATGAAAGGCTAAAGAGTGAATGCAAAAAAAAAAAAAAGGTTTCTAGGAATGAAGTTAGAAATAATGAAGATATATACATTTTATTTTCTGATAATGTGAAGCAATTAATTGGTTGAATTAATTAGCTTAAATTGCAGTATGGAAAACTTCTACCAATAACGAATTTCTCAGTGCTAATTGTTCATTTCACATTATTCTCATTGGCCTGTACTGCACAATGCATCTTCATTTCAACATTTTTTTCTACAACAAATATTGCATCAGCCAGTACTGCTGCACTATTCTTTGTCTTCTTTTTTCCATACCAAATATCTTTCCGAACACAATCACCGACATTTTTGATGGTTACGGTAAGTATTTATGACAATTACAGTAGGTACCTTTGACAATTACGGTAACTGCGACGACTACGGTTGACAGTTCTTATATACTACGTTAAGTGTGGCAATTATGGCGGGCATTTGTAGCAATTACGGTAGATATCTTCGACAGTTACGGTAAAGGTAACGATTCGGTAGGTAGTTTTGACAATTACGATGAGTGTAGCAATCACCCATGATAGGTATTTGTGACAATTACGATAGGTAGTTCTGACAATTAGGACACATGTGGCAATAGTGGCAGGCATTTGTGACAATTACGGTATTGGTGACGATTACGGTTGACATTTCTGGCAATTACAAGAAGTGCTGCAATTATGGTAGGCATTTGTGACGATTACGCTAGATGCATTTATTGTTTTCCTAATGAATTTTGGTTAAATAAAATGAAATCACATTTTAGCTGATTGGTTTCTTGAAAATTTTTTCATTTTCATTTGATAATTTCAGTTAGGTGATCCTGTAGCTAAATGCGGAGGCATGTAGTTTCTAACCAGAAGATTACAGGTTCGGTTCCTACCAGGGTCACCAGTAGTCTCCAAGGTGGGAGCCACACAGTGGCGGAGAGATTTGGCTAGACAACGTTACCCACCTCACGTTGAGGATATCACGTCAGGACAATACTCACCAAAGTGCTCTTCACGGGATCCTTTGGGCAAGGTGGAAGCGGAGAGACAAAGCGAGTCACGGTTCGCCTAACCAGCGAGTGACTTAGGACAATGGCTAACACAACTTCCTTCCGAGCAAGCTGGCAAAGGAGTTGTGGGGTGGACACGAGGACACTCGTTGAAAAATCGGCTGAATAGTTTCTTTTTAATTTCAGTTACTGTTACCACAAACAGCAGTAGCATACGGTTTCGAGATGATTTATTCAGCAGATGAAAGTTATATTACTGATTGGTCATCGCTTCTTGTCACTCGTGTTTCCGGTCAGTGATATTGCCTTTGTTAAGTTTATCGGTGCATAATTTGGAAGTCTTCTGGGGGATGTAATGATAAGAGGGAAAAGAAACATGCTACCAAGCTAACCGAATGCTAACTGAAACTGATTTCGGCTAATGCTTTGTGATCAAAGGGAGCTTATTCCATGAGGTATAATGCAATTTGAGGTGTGAACTGATTTGATAACATCAGAATTATTTTGTTTCAAATATGCTCAAAATTTTATTTAGTTTGAGCATCAAGATTGCGGGATGTATTCCAACTCAAAAAGTAGAGATGAGAGCAACTGCTGGTTATCGTTTTTTGTTGTTGTTAACTTTTAAATTGAAAGTTTAAATTTTATTAAAGCAGGGTTGCGTATAACTTTTTGGACAGTGCTAGCAGCATTTGCAATTGATACGGTCATTTATATTTTCTTAGCCTGGTATATCAGCATTGTCTTTCCGGGTAAGTTCAGTGCTACTGCATTTTCAACAAATACATTGCTAAATGATTTTATTTTATTAAAATCATGATTAGAACTAATGGTTAAGGAATATGATCGTGAAAGCTTTAACTGAAAACTCAATATGATCATAAAGACCTTAATTGAAACTCCGGTGTGTTCATAAAAGCCTTAATTGAAAGTCCGGTATGATTATAAAAGCCTTAATTGGAAATCCAACATGATCATGAAGGCCTTAATTGAAAATGTAATATCATCGTGAAAGCCTTAATTTAACTGAAAACTGGACATGATCATAAAGGCCTTAATTGAAAGTCCGGTATGATTATAAAAGCCTCGATTGAAAATCCAATATGATCGTGAAAGCCTTAATTAAAGGACACGGGCTTAATTGAAAGTCCGGTATGATCATAAAAGCCTTAATTGGAAATCCAACATGATCATGAAGGCCTTTATTGAAAGTCCGGTATGATTATAAAAGCCTCGATTGAAAAATCCAATATGATCGTGAAAGCCTTAATTAAAGATCAGGGGCTTAATTGAAAGTCCGGTATGATCATAAAAGCCTTAATTGGAAATCCAACATGATCATGAAGGCCTTTATTGAAAATGAATCATGGAGGCTTAACTGAAAATCCGGTATGCTGATGAAAGGCATAATTGCAGGTATTTATGGTGTTTCACAACCATATTATTTCTTCCTCACAAAGCAATACTGGTCAGGTGATGATTGTATGATAGGATCCGTAGCGAACGTTCACTTCAGAACTCCCATCGAAGCAGCAGGTAAGCCCATAGCAATGATCAATGCTAGCATAAATAATTTCCAATATTCGTTCTCAAATTTAGTTGCTTTGTTTTCATTCCATCTATTACCTTGATTCCGCACTTATTGAAGTGATAATTTCCATCACTCTGTAATACTGTAGAGGATTATGAGGAAGAACCGGTTCACTTATTGCTAACGGTTGATGTCCGCAATCTTGTCAAAGTTTATCAGAATGGAACAAAAGCGGTAAATGCAAATTTCAATTACAACGAAAAACAACTTTGTGGTTAATGTAGCAATGGGGTTTTTATCATCAGATGTTTGCTAAATCTCTTTTGAAAAATTTAAATTTAAAACATTTAAATCTCCTTGGATTTGCTGAAATCTCGGAAATTTTAGATTTGCAAAAATCTTCACGTATATTATTTGTTGGAAATCATTCTCAAAATCACTTAAATTTATCTTTTGAAAAAAGTTGCTTAAAACTTTTTTCAGTTAAATGGCTTAAATATCCAAATGTACGAATCGCAGATAACTGCTTTACTTGGCCATAACGGTGCGGGGAAAACGACAGCAATGTAGGGATTATTATTACTCTTTCATTGAACATTTTTTATCACAAATGTAAAATATTATTTCAAAATTTTTAATTTTAAAACAATTAGCTCTCGGAAGTAATTTTAAGTTCAATTTTAACCGGTTTATTACAACCAACTTCCGGTACGATATTTGTTTATGGTTCAAACATCCGTGAATCTATGCGTGCCATACGTCAATGCATTGGTGTATGCCCACAGTATAATACACTCTTTGATAAGTAAGTTTCATGTAAATTTCAAAAGCCATCTTGTTTCAGCTATTGGATATTCCTAATTTAAATTTAGAAAACGTTCAAAAATTTTCCTCAAATTGATTTAAACTTTAGAAATATCAAATCAAAAATTTTCTTAAATTTACAATTTCACGTAATTTCAATTTTAAATGGTTTAGCATAGCTAATTGATTCTTTATTAATAACATTTCTAGTTTCGTTTTGAATTTTTTTGAAAATTAACAATTTTTAGTAATTCTTTCATGATTTTAGTCTTTCCATTGAAATGCTGAATGCAAAATTATTTTAGGTTAACCGTTATTGAACATTTGAAATTTTATGGTACCTTAAAAGGCATTCCAAACAATCAGCTTAATGATGAGGTGAACAACATCCTGGAGAATGTTGATTTAACGAGCTCAAAAGACAAACTTGCTAGCTACCTCTCAGGTCACTTTCATTTTAGTACAAATTAATTTGACCGGAAGAAACCACACCCACAGTCTTTCATTTGCAGGGGGTTTGAAACGGAAATTATGCATTGGTATAGCTCTAATTGGTGGTTCAAAGTTGGTTATTCTCGATGAACCAACTGCTGGTGTGGATGCTCGTGCTCGACGTTCCATCTGGGATATATTGATTAGAAATAAAAAAGGTTTCCGAAATTTTCACTTCAAAAATTTCACTCAAATATCTTTTGGGCAATTACAACAAAAATTTCACTATTACAGTAAATTGAGCTGAAAATTAGATCAAAAACCGCTTGACATTTGCTTTGATAAATCAGTGATATCTAAAATTCTTTATTAAACTTTGAAATTGGAAAAAAAAAGGAAACCTTGTCTAGGACGAACGATGATCTTAGCAACACATCATATGGATGAAGCTGACCTGTTAGCTGATCGTATTGTTGTAATATCGGAAGGTCAATGTCGGATTTCGAGTTCACCTTTGTTTCTCAAAAAGAAATTCGGCAATGGACTATATTTGAATATTTCAAAAAATTCGGTAAAGGGGAATTTAAAGCCTAATTAAACAGTATATGTATGCATTTCAATGTAACATCAATAATTTCACCATTTAATTGTTAGTTTTCAAGAATTTCACAAATATTCCTGAAAATTCGGTGGGAAATTTCTTGATGGACGAAACGGATGGGAAATGTGTTCTGGTGGAACAGTACGAAGGTGAATTACTGTATCGCTTACCTGTCAACCTCACTGCATGTCAATTGAAAGAGTTAATCCTTTTCTTTTTATTAAGTTTAAATTCGATGCTTTCTGTTTGAAAAGATTTTTCCCTTGCAATTTGAAACGGAAATGAGCAAACTTTAAACATCGAATTTAATGTTTCATCTTTCGAGATTTTTCGGTGAAATCATTTGAAGGGATTATTCCCAATTAAATAAATTAACTTCTAATTCATTTGGAGGGATTATTCCCAATTAAATAAATTATTTCTGAATTCATTTGGAGGGATTATTCCCAATTAAATAAATTAATTTCTTATTTTTCTATTGTTCTTTTTTTCAATTTCAGTGTTAATTTTAAAAATAATTGGAAATTTTTTATCTATAAGTTCGGATTAATTACAGATTGTTTGAAAAGATTGAAAAATTAAAAGAAGAACTGAACATTACACATTACAGTATCACTGCTCCAACACTGCAACAAGTAAGTTTATAAATTTTTAATTTCAAATTTAATTTATTGATTTGAAATCATTTTCTGGTTGAAGTATTTTTATACAGTAATCTTTTCTTACAAATTAACAACAACTATTGTTGTCCGCAATAATTCATTCCTTCGTGTTACGTTCTAGCTTTTCCTACAATTAGCTCCACCCAAAGAACAAACTCTGGGAAAGGATTACGGTAATAGTTGCTGTCCAAACCTTTCCAGAAGACTTCGTCGTCTACTATTCTCTGACAATGAAAATTTTCTGGATAATACTACAAATGCTTCATCAGCTCCAGCATCTACAGCAGGTAAATTACAACTACTAAGCTTCTGACGTTAATTAGTTTTCACGTTTATCAGTGTGTACGTATAAATACGTCACGTTGAAAACAATGCTTAACTATTACTTACAATGTTTAGAGATTCGATGATCATAATTAATTTTTAATTGAACAAATGAGAATTTAATTTGGAGAGACTTTGAAGTTAATTAGGTTGAATGATACCAAATTGCTATTTAAGTTTCACTACAGGCCATGATCATCCAAAGGTGGAATATATACATAATAAAGCTCTTTTACGGAAGCAACATTTTCGAACCTTTTTCAACAAACGTTTTAATGAATCCAGGCGGAATATTCTTGCTATATTAATTAAGGTTCAAATCAGGCTGATATTTTACAGAATGCTTTAAAAAAATAAGCTTAAAAACCATGTTTGAATTTCAGTTAGCATTAAACCTACAGTATGGATGTTTGAGGTTACGGTATTAACCAGAATGTTTGTTCACAACTTCGTCATTTCAACCATTCTCATGCAGTATCTTTGCTTTTACTATTTAAATTTAAATTCTTGAAATGAAATATTTTCAGTTCCTGATACCAATGCTTTTGATATTTGGTGTTGAATTGTACGCCAAAGTTATTAGCAAATACTATTCAAGCTATAGACCGGAAACTGAACTTCCCTTAGAACTAATTGGTGGAATTTATGGAAATTGGACGTATAATTATTTCAGGTTTAATTGTCTTGTCGGACAATAATTTTGCTCTATTAATTGAATTGCAATCCACTTTTTAAAAAATAATTTTTGTTCAAAAAGTTCAAAGCCATTACTGCAAGCACCACGAATTCCTTGGCCCTATAACTGGCGAGCGAGTGATTTTATACTTCAGCCTTGAAAATCAAAATAAAATTACGAAAGGTCGGGAATATCTGAAAGCTATGACAGCATTTCCAGGAACCGATATTCGATGTGTGAATAATAGTTCGGTCAGGTGAATGCCTCCTGTCAATTCATTATTGCAATTTTAAAAATTCAAAATTTAGACTTCAACTTTTTGAATGTTTCAAATTGCAGTGGAGCATTGGGTGGCACAACATATCCCTGCTACAGTAATGCTACTTTCTTGACAAATCTCAGTTTACCATCAAAATTAGCACCTTTCAATGTTCCACAAAAGTATGTTTTCTCCTAAATTCTGCAGTTTTCTAATAATTAAAAAAAAAAACTTTCATGAAATTTCAGCTTGCAGGTGGTGAATTTAAAATGGAAAGTAAAAGTTAGCGAAGATTACAAACCACTGATTGAAGCAATAGGAATGGATAAATATTTTTTTTGAATTCATAAAATTTAAAACTTTTTGTAAATTAAATGAATTCATAATTTGTGTTTAAAAAATTGGCTTAATTGATTAATATTGGCAAATATTCAAATACTGTTTAAAACTCTTAAGAGCAAATTTTAAATTGGCTATTGAATTTAATCAAATAAATCATTTGCGTTGACGAAAATGTGTGTTCAAGCTGTGGCTGTGATTCTTCGGGTTGGAATTGTACAACGAAAAAGGATTTCAATTATAAATTGATTAATGTAACACTGCCAACTGCTAATATCATTTATGATGTAACCTACCGTAATATTTCACAATTTCGATTGATCACTTCCGATTTATCCGTCAAATATCCTTTTATGTTAGTTTCACTTTTGTTCTTTAAATTTAAAAATTTCGCGCATTTTTTCTTTTTAATTTTCATAATTGCAATGATATCTATGGGTAAATAAACTTGTCGTGTAATTAATTATCCTCATTGCAATTATCCTCAATAGTACTGTTTATTATTTCACATTCGTTATTGATGCAAATAAAATCATTGTCAGCAGTCTGAAATTAATTTGGGCGCAAGGCGCCAATAATGATCATTGTAAGAAAGCTTATCGCCCAATTGAAAATTTTAAAAACAAAAGAAAGGAATGTTTCATTTGTCAAACTACCTGATTTTTGTCATTCTAATTTTTCAAGGATTGGTGGTTGGCAATTTGGACAATTTAGTGCGGTATGTTTGAATGATGTAGAAAGGTCACGTGCACTAATTGGTTGGCATAGTTCACGTTAGTATTAAACTCCAGTTGTTTAAATTTTTTCTTGTTGAGAATATCATAAAAAATTCATAGCTATGAAATTATGCAATTTTTTAAATTTTCATGTCAAATGAAAAAATTTTCATAGAATTTTTTTTGAGTCAAATTAGGATAATTTGAAAATGATTTTTAAAAAGTTCATTTTGTTTGGAATTACATTTGCTAAATTATTTTCAGTAAGTTTTTTGAAGAAAGCTGCAGACATATGGAGAATTGATTGGCAAAATGCTTTATCCAATGTAAGCTTTGTGGAGAATCCATTCAATCCTCGGGAGAGAACTTTCATCGATCTTATCCCCGCTGCAGTGAACAATTTCGACAGAGAAGAAAACAGCAAGGTAATGTTGAAACGAAGTTTTCATTTTCCAGGCTGATTCATTCATTTCGGCCATCAGTTCTATTCGAACTTTAGCGATTTGATGAA
>JABVXS010001694.1:0-12655 GCA_013365335.1 Madathamugadia hiepei | reverse complement strand
TCTGGTGTTCTGTGGGGAATGAATTCCTCTTGTTCGTCATTCTTTGCTGTTGGCATGTAGAGGGAAACATTAGGTAGAATGAAATCTATGGACGTATAACAGAGTAGTCATCGAAGCTGGCGTAAGTCAGTGGACGGGTATTCATTATACCTTCAACTTCCACAATTAGTGTTATCAAGTCTCTTTCCGCTAGAAATTTCCTGCCAATAGCCCTTTTCATCGCATTCTTTGTTAATTCAATTAGTCTCTCGTAACTACCTCCTTGCCACGGAGCCTTTGGTATGATATTTTTCCAAATCATTCCTCCCTTTGCTAAGAAGTTGGAGATATTATTTTGCGTCATAAGGGGCTTACAGGCTTGGAATTGGGTGGCATTGTCACTTAGTATTAGTTCCGGATATCCCTTCTCGCAATGAATCTCCGAATAACGTGAAGAATGGTTTCTGCGGATTGATGTCTTGCCAATTGTAAAAGCATAGCTCGCGTTTCAAAGCATGTAAATAATACTAACCACCTTTTCGTTGATCCATTATACCATTGAGATAGGGCCAAAATAGTCCATGGCAATACGTGCAAAGGGTCTGGACCGATTGACGCGTGTTTTCGGAAATTTCGCCATTGATGGTATTTTGAATGACCTAGAGTTCCATCGTTTGCAAACTTGACATTTAATCATTCATTTAACTTCAGCTCCCTCCTTTGGAATTCAGAGTTTATTTTTTAATTCTGAAGAAGTGTGACTGATTCCAGTCTGGCAAAGATCGTTATGTTGTTGTAGTATACGGAGTTCAGTTACTGGATTATGTCGCATAGGATGTGTGCTGGTTTCATGCAGCTCATAATTCACCAATCGGCTGGTGGATTTCCACAGTTTCTCATTTTCCGAGTAGAACAGATTCATTTGTTAATTTCTGTAGCTACTCCTTCAGACTGCGCTTGTCTGATCAATAACCATGCTGCCAGTTTATATTCTTCTACTGTGAATTGATCCTTCTCAGTTGAGACAGATTGTAACCATAATAGTTTATTTTCAGTTGTTATTCTAATTAACTTTAGAATCCAACTTTAGGATTGAATAGATCGCCAAATCAGGGGAACATGTAGAAACTCAAAATTGCAAACAACTACGTGTAGTTATCATAAGTATAGCGCATAAGTTGCCATAAAATTGAAGCATTTACGAAAAGAGAACTGTTAGGAACTACAACATTGAACGTAACAGATCCAGCAGTGGATCAATTAGAGATTGAAAAAAGTCAAAGAAGCATATATGTGGTCTCATACAAAAGCCACAAGTGCACTACTAACACATTGTCGTGAGCTATGTAAGCGTGAAGCATTGCATGGAAACATGACGGTAGACAAAGGAATCTGACATTGGTAATACGTGCAGGCAATTATAAGTGGATAAAAAGCTCGTTACATGAGAAAAAAAGAATAATATCTTTTGCCTAATTCATTACTATCAATTTAAACGATAAACCAACCTTTCCATGTTGAGAACCTGACAGTGGCGGCAAAAGATGTCACATCGGGACCAATAACTCACCAAGGTGTGTGCTCTTCACGGAATCCCTTGGGCAAGGATGAAAACGAAAAGATGAAGCGAGTCACGGTGGTTCGCCTAACCAGCGAGTGACTTAAGACAATGGTTAAAAACATACAACTTCATTTCAAGCAAACTGGAAAAAAGTTGTGAAAAAGGATGGAAACGAGGAAAAACGTTGAGAAATTGACGGAACAAAGGCAAGGAACAAGGAAACAACAGATCTAATGCGCTGGACCAGGAGGTTGGTTGCATACAGCAAAAACATCATTTGAATTGTCAACAATTAATCGCTACTAACATATACTATCAACAACAATACTGCATGGTTGTAACAAATGCACGATTGTTTTATTAAAAAAAATTGGAAAAATTCGGTATGTCTCATCATTTCTTTTAATTTTACTATTTTTAATTTTTTGTTTTTTGTTTTTCAAAAATGTGTAATGAAATTTCTTGTTTCGAAAAAAAAAAAATCAATTATTACAAATTTTGTTATTTGAGAATTTTAAAAAATTTACCTCTTTTTGTGTCCTTCATTAATGATCATAATTGTTTGCTTCATTATAAACTTCAAACAACCACAAAATTATCATGCAGTAATTATTTTATTTTTTAAATTTTGCAAAAATTTTTTGCTGCAATCTTTCTTGTGCTAAATTTTTTTGCGCTTATACTGTATTTTCAATTTGTTTTTTTTTTTTTTTCAAATATTAAATTAATAGTGTTAGCATTTCATTTATTGGGAAATATTAAAGAAATGATTTCAATTGTACATTATGAAAGTTAAGTTACATTGTGGCAAATACTTTTTTAATTCTTTTATTTTAAAAAAATATTTTATTGATTTGTATTAATATGCATCAAATATTATGAAATATCATTTTGGGAATTGCTTTTCGATTTATTCGAATTTTTTATTTATTTTTTTTCGTTGAAAATTTTATTTGCAATTTCAACAAATCAAACAATTTATTTGATAGCAAATTATTAAAATTATTGAATTACTTTGATATAGAAATGTGATCATTATCATTAAAAAAAAAAAATGTTCAAAAGTTTTCTATTAAATTAAATTGACAGTAATAAGTTTGGAATTTAATTTTTATTAACAAATATAATTTGTTTTACAACGAAGACAAAACTGCCCCATAAATTGATTATAGTTTTAAAGCATGAAATGTCAACGAAATCATGGACACGAATTCTTCACCAAAAAAAAAAAATTATATGCTTTTTTGGTTTTATCTTAATTTCGTTTCAATTAAGATAGCATTAAAATGAAGTAATTAATGCAAAAGGTTGATGATGATTGACGTCATTCCTGGGCTATTGTTTTACTATCAGATTGTATTTACTCTAGCAAAGGTGTGCATTGCCATCCATTTTCACATTTTTGAAATGAAAATTTGATAGCAAATAAAAAATCATTGTCCATTTCTCCCAAAATCATTGTTATTATTATTATTATTATTGAATTTTAATAGTTGTTGTAAATTATTTTACTACAGGGGCAAGAATTGATGTAAACAGAATTGATTTACAAATAATCCTTGCAGGATTGTGAATTGACTTACAAATAATCCTTGCAGGATTGTGATTTTCCAATTTTTTTTTTTATTTTTTTTTGGAATTTTACCTATGAGATTACGTTTCAAACGAAGAAATAAAACATCAAAGTGGAGTAATGCAAGATTGCACAGAAAATCATATGGAGCAGATTGAAACGAGCTGGTACACATGTGTGCCGCATGCAGGATGGTCGGTGGAGTATCAAAGTCCTCAATTGCTATCCGAGAGAAGTTAAAAGACCTCCAGGGATACTCTCCAAAAAGGTGAACTGTGCAAATTAAAGAAATATGCGGCAGAACGTGGGAATAGATTGCTGGAAACCGAGAGAATTGTTGTGAAAAAGGATGGACACGATGAAACTCGTTGAGATATTCACCGAACAAGGGAAACAAGGAATAGCTGTAGGAGAAAAGCGATGATTGATTGATTGATTTATTTATTAATTTATTTGTTTTGAAATAATAAACACAGAAAAATATCCTTATTCAGTTAAGTTAAAGAATTATTATCCAACAAATAAAGCTCAGGTAAAGACCATAGATGAGGGATAGGAAAACGGTGGATAGGTTAAATTAGCTGGGTAGCAGTGAAAATTTTTTGACAGAAAGGAATGTCAAATTTCTAAACAAAAACTTTTTTTTTTTTTTTCATTTTTCCCAATTTTTTTATTTAATTTCCTATGTTTTGAAATGATTCATACAAAAACACGATTAATGAAATTGTTCCACAATAAGATTTAGTAAAATGTAAAATTTTCATTAGTTCTTCAAATTTTACAAGACATGAATTAATTCCAAATTAATTAGAAACTAAAACCAGATTAAAATGATGGAAGTCATGCATGTAATTTGTATGCGTAAAGTGTGTGCATGTGCGTGTGTGTGTGCGTGTGTGTGTGTGAGAGAGACGACAAAATAACTAACTTGAAATATTTCAAATCATTATAATTACAATAAATATACTTAGACTATAACATTTAATTGTAATATGAGCATCCGGTAAACCTTTGGTGCTGTGCATAATTTTCCAATGGTGATAGGGTGGCATCGGTGGAAATCAATAAAGCATGTTCCACCACTTGCAAATGCATGTTGTGAAATTGAACTGGCAGGCCAAATTGTGGCATAATGAGTGGAAATCCTTTGGCCAACTTCTTATTAACTGCCTGAAAAAGAAATAAATAAATTGAATGAGCAAAGGAAGAGAGAAATGAAATTAAACTTTCAATTCTCATGAGACTTTGAAAGGACACTCGTCAGGTGTTCGTTTCCTCTCCTCTGATTTATCATTAAGATGCCTTACCCGCGTAAGGATTCCTCGCGCTAAATCTGATAGATTGGTGAATGCTTCTTCAGGAAGGCCAAATGTCTTATCAACATCAACAAATTTAACAGTTCGAAAGTCTGCTTGGGCAACGATTTGATTGCCGATAAGTTGGGGTGTTATTCCAACAACAACTAGTATTTGAATATGGCCGACTCTTGTTGTGGTACCATGTAAGAAAATAAGGCCATCAATTATAAATTCGATTTCAATAGTGCCTGGAAATTGGCAGCAAAATTAAATTCAAAAATACTGATAAAAAGAATGCAATCCTTTTTCCCTTATTTCTTTTTTTGAAAAATTAAAATTTCAATTTTGAATTTGAATTTAAATGCAAACACATAAAATTTTTTCATGCTATGCGATAGTGCTAAAATTTCATAAATTCTCGAAATTTAAACCAAAATATTCAAACTTCACCCTTACCTCTGGCTTGAAATTGGACTGATGGCGCACGATTTGTCTTGATTATGACGTATGCTCGTTTTCCGCGGTATTTCTCCCGCAAAGCGGGTGTTAAATCACCAAGACATATACCGAAATTCATTAAAGTATCCATTGTTGCACGTCTCCTCGTACGATTATGCCGAGAACTTCTCTGATTTACAATGGTTTCATTTGTGGCATCCTAAATTAGTTGTAATTTTTAATTAATTTCAAACAAAATATAATGCATTGCAGATATACTTCCATTACAAACTTAATCTTGAAAGTTTCAGCTATTCAAGTCTCTAAAATTTCAGGCTTATGTCGCACACATTACATTTTAAAATATCCTTGCAATTTGAAAATAATTGTCAAAAAAAATTCTAAGTTTAAATTTTGCCTAACTTTTACCTTATTGTCCTCTAATTCCAGACTAAAATCAAAATCGATATCTTCTGCGATACATGTAAAATTTAATAAGTCACCAACAACTGGAATTTCAGGGTCAATTCGAAATTCAAAAACACCTTTCCTGTAAAATAAAAAATAAAAAAAAAAACAGATGGCGGTATCATTGTTGATTTTAAATCAATTTTTTCGGTAAATGTTGCTTTTTTATAAGCGAAACAGGCAACTTAATTAATAAAATAGGAAGGAAGAAATGCTTAATTATTTGCTATCAGTGAAATCACTTTACGCTACCGCAGTCTGTGCGTCAAATTATTTAATTTAAATTAACAACAAACCTATGTAAATGATAGAGTAATGTATTCAATGGATAATCACTGATAAGCAAATCAAACATTCGATCACTTGTTGGTGTGGGATACTGTATCGGAGGTGGTGCAAAGGGTGTACCACCACGTTCATTGGAACTACTAAATTGACCCAATAAATTGAGAGTAAAGTCAGTGGTTGTTGCCGATGAACCCAAGTAATAGGTTGATAGAACCAAATCAGACGCACAGGCCTGAAACAATTCACTCATGGTTGACTGAGATTTCCCGGTCTATCACCCAGTATATTGAGGTTTGCATTCAATGACTGAGATTTCCCGGCCTACCTCTCAGTATACTGCTATTATCCAGGAATTCGTTATTGATTTCGAATATTTTTCACACAAAGAAATCATTGCAGATATATATTATTTTAAGCTGGAACTGGAATAAAAACTGCAAAAGTTTGCAAATAATTTCGATCTTTTAGATAACTTTTACTTCCACATTTCTTTCCTCCAATGCTTATTAATGTTTCTTTTAATTAGAATTTTAAAACTTTTAATTAGAATTTGAAAATTATCCAAGGGACTAGGAAGTTTTGGTGTGTAATTGTTGAAATTTATGGGAGGCAAGAATTGAAATGTACTTGAATGTGATTCACGATTGTATCATAATAATACGAAATTAGTTCACTTCTCTTATAGTCACAATTATCGCACTGATGCCAAACTGTTAAGCCAACCTGAAAAAATGCACATTGGCACGCACATTCCTGATGATAACAATAATTGCTTTTTAAATAAACAAAAATGGAACGAACATTTCTCTTATAAAAAAAAAAAAAATGATGAAAATTAATTACTTCACTAAACACATCTCTGTTCCATGATTTTCGTTTTTTTTTAATTAAAAATTTTTGTTAATTAATTGTTTTTTGTTTTGTTCAAGAGAATTCCATTAATTCGTTTTTTGACTTATTATTTACAATCTTATTTTCAGTGCACTTACATTTCGTTTTGTTCGTTGCCAATTTTCAATTTTTCGAATTTTAGGTACTTTTCGAGGTGTAAATTTGGGATTTCTCCCCACCGGTACCAACGATGATTCCTGATTGTTTCGAATGCCCAAAATCGCGGACTTTGCTAGCGACCCGTTAATTAACGATGCCGGCTTGGGCAAAGGTTTATTGCTTGCAATCATTTGCTCCGTTGGACGAACAAGGTTTGTCACGCCAGCTGTAAGAATCGTTTTCGTATTAAGCTTCTTGCTCATCATTGATGCACTGATGGAATGGTAGCGTTTGCAAACGTCGGAGTAACACTAAAATTCAATTAATGAATTTCAAACGGAATTAAAAATTAAAACAAAAAAATTGTTTCTTCAAAAAATAATTTTTCTTTACGCAAATGATTTGCTAATGATTGTTAGGGCCAAATTGATTGTTATTCATCGCTCCGATACTTCATAATAAATGAAATTTCTCATGTTTAAAGCTAACTCAAATTGACACAGATAATTTCACTGCAATTAGCACAAATGAATTTCAGTCATTTTAATCCGTGCAAAACTGAACAATCGGTGTTGTGGATTTATCCTGAATTTATCAAAGTTTTTAGTTAATCATTTTTCTTTTTGCTATTATGGAAAAGTTGCTTCGAAAAATTAATTTAATCGGAATTCGGTTTAAATTAAGCAATACATTTGTCGAATTAATTTTTGCTTAACGTTGTTGGAAGAAAAGTAAATTGTAACTTACATAGTTTGGCAGTGTTTTGGGTTTACTGATGAGGAATGAAGTGAATGAAATCATTTGGGCAATCGGGATCCTTTGAGGTAGATTAACCAGTCGAGAATTCAAATGCTCATCCAGCAATGCTGGTACCATACTGCAGAATTTCCCCGGTAAAGTTTCGTAAATTTTGGATAAAATTTTCTTCTGAAAAGGAAAAATAAATTCCAAGCAAAACAATTTGTTTTACATGGAACAAAAGAAATGTGAATAGTTCCCGCAGAACAAATTCAATATTATCCAAGTTTGAAGTTATTAACGGAAAATTTTAAAAAATTATAAATATTTGATGACTCATTTGTTTATTCCAAATTTAACACTGAAATTGTCATTAAATAATTAATGAAAAGTGGAAGTTTTTATTTTCTTGATAATTGTTTGTGGCAAGGATAGATTGCAACTTTTGGGTGGGCAAATCCGGCGAAATTTTAATTTTTCCAATTAATTTTTTAAATTACAGCAAAAATATTGTTGAAATTTTAAATTATACAGTTTTTTAACTTTTGAATTTTACATTTTTTTTTTTGCAAATAAATAATTATCGAAGAAAATTCGAAGCAATGGACTACCCGGGAAGATCCCAAACATTGTCTAACAACCATAT
The DNA here is from genome assembly GCA_013365335.1 of Madathamugadia hiepei. Taxonomy (NCBI): domain Eukaryota; kingdom Metazoa; phylum Nematoda; class Chromadorea; order Rhabditida; family Onchocercidae; genus Madathamugadia; species Madathamugadia hiepei. The sequence goes on along the minus strand of JABVXS010001694.1, from coordinate 4,676 downwards.
TTTCTGTTTCATTCTTTCTTTAGCAATCCATTACCGTCCTTTACAGGTCACGTACTTGGCTCTCTATGGGATTCGCCATAGAGAACCATACCTCGCATATTCCAAGCCATTTTCATCCTTCCTGACCTGTTGGGGTCATTTTTCCTTTTTGTTTCAACTTTTTGCTGTAATCTGTGGATGCGCGCTTACGTCCTCTCAGTTGTTGTTTTAATTACCCAAGCTTGAAGCTGATCAGCCGAGTTTCTTCGTCACTTTTGTAATGGTAATTTACCTTGAAACTGTTGTTAATAATTTCGCCAATTAAGCCACCATTAAAAATATGCAAATTCAAGAAGCCAACATTCAACGCACATCGGGTCATTCGGACGAAAGCAGCACCGTTATATGCATTCCGTTCAATGCCTACTTGTATTGTTATTGAAATCTGTAATTTATTTCAAAAATGACAAGAAAAAAAGAACTTCTTCAAAAATCTTTTCACCATTTTGAAATGAAGAAAGATGAAGGGGATGGATGAAGTGCGAGGAGGCATTGGAAGAGAAGAATGGAAACCTGTCTAGCATCAATGCACAATGTTCCACTCAAAGGTATGGGCAGTAGAACAATAATTTGTCCACCAAGTTGTCCACTTAGGCTGAAAGTTTTATACATTTTTCAATGCCAAAACATTGCTCATGTCACAACAAATTAGAATTTCCGAATTTTCATTAGCGGTTGCCTTGAAATCTGAATCGAAGAAATGCAAAACTTGTTGAAAAATTGTGATTTCAATTAACTTTCAGTACTGATTAATTTCAAGTGTAAATTAAGTTTGCAACTTTTTCGAATTTCAAAGCAATAGAACTATTCGATTCTGAATTTTCATCCTATCGTAAATGGGTTTTGTTATTTTTTAATTGAACTTCTTCGACTACTTTAAAGTTAGCAAACAGAAATTTCGGAACACGAAGAACACTAATAATAATTTATTTTCTAGACTAGCTAGGTAAAAATTTGGGCATTCTAGACTAGCTAGGTAAAAATTTTGGCATTCTGCACGAGCTAGGTAAAAATTTGGGCATTCTAGACTAGCTAGGTAAAAATTTTGGCATTCTAGACTAGCTAGGTAAAAATTTTGGCATTCTGCACTAGCTAGGTAAAAATTTGGGCATTCTAGACTAGCTAGGTAAAAATTTGGGCATTCTAGACTAGCTAGGTAAAAATTTGGGCATTCTAGACTAGCTAGGTAAGAAAAGGCTTTAAACAAGTGATAATTTCATTATTATTTTTTTCTTTGTGTAAGAAAATCCCAACGGATTGGATGAAACAAACCAACCTTAAGTCTAAATTTTGAATATTAATTGCAATTTCGTTCTGTGACACCGGAAATAGAACAATACGTTGAGGACATCCATAATTTGTAATTACTATATTTGTGAGATATGCACAGCCATTAACCTAGCAAACAAAAATAAATTAAAAAAATTTTCGTTTAAATGTTTTAAAATTTGACAATAGCTAGTGCGAAAAAATCTCTTTCATTCCACCGTTTAGACAAACAAAGAAATGAACTTAGATTTAATTAATCGTAGTCTTAATAATTAAATGTATGAGTTGTTGCAGCAATGTTTATTATTCTCATAGCAAAAAGTATGTTGCAGTGCTCATTTAATTGCTGAAATTAATTTGTGAAAAAATTATTTTAATTTGCTAAAAATTGAGGAATGGTTGGATGTTTTATTTAGTTGTTAATCAATAAATTCACACACTCAAAGAGTGAATGCAAAAATGAACAAAAAAAAAAAAACAGATTCCAGATTTTTAATTAATTAAAATAATTAAATAAATAATGTTCAAATTTAAAAAGAAAAAAATGTATGACAGTGTTATACCTCTGGTAGATTTTGAGTGAATGTCGGTATTCGAGCAGTCCGTATTTTCTGATTTAAAATTTGTCCTAGCAATGAGCTACCGTAACGGAATGCATTCCAGTTTGATCGCATTTTCAGTGCAGGATTACCAGCATAACCATAAGTCCGTAAGATAGGATTGAAATCGTTTAAATAATTCCTGCACAAAGATTAAAAAAAAAAAAAAAACTAAACATTTAAAACGAAGCAAATGGAATCTAAATGTCAAGTATTTAATCATTCAATTATTCGAATGATTAAATTTAAGAAAGTTCACAAAAAGAAAATTTTTTTTCTCTTCTCAAAATTGGTATTTTTCCATAAATGTCGATTTTACCTTTGAAAACTTTCAGGAGTAAGCATGTTATTGCTGCATTTTGGATATAAGAATTGTGGTGACCTGCCAGGTGAGTTTTGTTGTTGGTTCGTATGAGCAATCACCGGAAATGCTGATAGTATTGCCAGGAATACGGACATCTGAAAGGATTAATTGAATAAAGCTGTCACATTGCATATTCCTGGATGGAATGGAAAGGAACGGAAATGCAGAAAGTAGAAAGTACGAGGAACTGAAGAAAAATCAAAGCGGGCAATGTGGTTTGTTTTTTTTTTGGAAAATATTCTAAAATGGGTTGCATTTGCAAGTGACTAAATTACCATAAATGCTATCATTGCAAATATTCAAAATGCTCAAATTTCCTAATTCTGAATTCAATTTAAAATTTTTACAATTTAAATTTTGCTTTAAATTAATATTATTGATGTTGCTTAATTTTATTTTAACTATTTTCAACAGCAACTGACCAAAATATTCATTATTCATGCGTTCCCTTATGTCCAATTCAACTGACAAATTAATTTACCTGAAAGAAAATGAATTTAAAAAAAATTCAAACTTAAATTTTTTGCCATCTAAAAATATTTTAGAATTTTTTATTTTATTTTTTTAAATGGCGAAATGCAAGGATTTATCATTTGCTGTCAATTTTTCCGGCAATCTATCGAAAATACTGCTAATTAATGTTTTTTGCATTGGCACAAACATTAATGAATAATTAATCAACAAAACAATAAACAACAACAATAAACAACAACAATAAACAACAACAATAAACAACAACAACAACAACAACAATTCCTTCCTTCCCTTAAATATAAATGGTAATTTATCATCAGTAAATTAAGGATAATGTTCTCGAGATGTTTCTCCATATGCAAACGTAACAAAGCAAAAAAAAAGTGGATTAAAATTAATTAATTATTGATGTCTTAATGCTAAAAATTTATTTTTCTCCTCTCAAAATTAATTGATCAAATTTGGGGGAAATATTAGGGATATTTGGGGGAAATTTACCAGGCCTTTGCCAACTGTAAAATCACACAGATATCTCCACAAATTTCAGGCCTTTCCGATTCTTTTCTTACCTTAATATGCACACAGATGTTCCTTTATCATCTAAGCGTAAAATATCGGTGCAATGAAAGAGGTGAACTGAAATGAGGTGAACTGAAAAGAGGTGAACTGAAATGAGGTGAACTGAAATGAAGTGAACTAATTGATGCTGCTGCTGCTGCTGCTGTAAAAACTCATCGGAGAAATTTTGAAGAACCGTTGTGTATTATTGAAATTGATTGCTGAAAGCTATCACGACGAATTTTCGGGTATTTTCAATTCCACCGAGAGAAATCCACTGATCGGTTCAAACTATTCAAATTTTACCGGCCTATTGGGTTATCCACCCATCACAAACCCAACAAATAACCGCGGATTCCAGGTTCCAATTCCACACCATCTAGCAGAGGAAATATCACCAATCCAACAATGATAGCGATAACAACGACAACGACAACAACCACGTCGAAAGCGATGAACAGTGCGGAATGGAACGTCATCGAAGGACCCTACAGATATGCTTCACTTCATCACTCTCCAGCTTTTCCGTTCTATTTACAGCTTACTTACGTGCATCTTTCTCTCCCTCTCTCTCACTCTTTCACTCCCTGTTTGCGTACGATTTGGATACGACATCGTTGTTTAGGCCTGTCAACACAAACAATTGAATGAATGAGGAAAGCAGGAGATCGTATGGGAAGATAGAGGAAGGCATTTTTATTAGGGCTATGCGATAATAGTGGTTGTTATGGAGGTAAGAGAGCGAGAGGATAGGTTGGTTATTGATTAAAAGATGAACCAGTCGGTTACTTTGTTAATGATGACATGCTTTGCCTAGTCTTGCTCAGGCTGGCCTTGCCTTCCATAAATGTATGTGAATGATAGGATGTGAAGGCGTTGAGGACCTTTCTCTCTTATTATCGATTCGTGACAGAGAGGAAAAGAGAGAGAAGAGGGAGATAGAGGAAGACAACGAAAGCCACAAAATATAAATTTTCATTTGAAAAATGAAGCGAAAGGTGTGGTGTGTGCGTGTGTGTGTATATATAAATATACACAACGTTTTTCAAATAAACTGTCAAACTTCACAGAAGAAAATTTTCATTTATATTTCTCCCTCTCTCTCTTTCTCTTCGTTGGGAACATATCTTACCGTCTTCAGTAGTATTAATTACTCATCTCTACCAATTTGATCATTCATCTCATCAACGATATTTTTCCAATTAAATCCTTTCTTACACGAAGCAGCATCATTATTTTCGATCATTGATTGCTGCCGCTTAATCCTTAACACCAATTAATTTAAAACACACATACACCACACACATACACCACACACGCACACACACGCACACACACACACACACACACACAGACACACACACACAAACACA
>JABVXS010001693.1:0-12668 GCA_013365335.1 Madathamugadia hiepei | reverse complement strand
TTGGAGAAGACTGTTAAGAGTCCGTTGGACTGCTAAGAGATCAAATCAGTCAATTCTTCAAGAAATAAGACCTGATTTCTCATTAGAAGGTTAGATAATGAAGATGAGACTCAAATATTTTGGCCACCAAATGAGAAAAAAGCACGCACTGGAAAAGACCTTAATGCTGGGAAAGATTGAAGGCAAAAGGAGAAAGGGACGTAAAAGGATGAGATGGCTAGACAATATCATGAATGCGACAAACATGAACTTGAGTGAACTCGGAAGAATGCAATAAACAGAAAGGTTTAGCGTGAGGTGGTCCATAAGGTCTCAATGAGTCGGACTCGACTGTGCGATTGAACAACAACAACATAATATTATTAGTATTTTTGTAATCCAAAAGTTTCCAGAACCCATTACTTTACTAATAATTCCTTGAATAGTTGAAAAAAAGTGGCTACTGCAAGTAGAAGTAGCAGACAAAAAAAATCAAAAGCGAGGAATAAGAAAATATTACGGACGGGTTACTCGTCAGCACTGAATTTCCGTTTAAGGTAACCTGTGAACAAACGTGAATATGAAGTAAACTTGTACTGAACAAAAATTCAAAAATGTTCTAAGTCTCTGATAAATAAAACCATCGAACTTCCCAGTATCTCAAAATTAAGCGTGAAAGTAGGAAGAAAATGATATAAAAATTCTTAGATTTGAAAGATGCCTTAAAAAGAAAATAGAAAAAACGAACAACGACCTTTTTGCGAATTTCCAGAATAAAAAGTTCATTCCGCGCTGTGAGCAACACCAGCGACGTTTCGGCCGGATTAGAGTGCATTCGAACTACCTCACCGGCATTATCTGTAAAACCAATTATTCATATGAAAAGCAGATGCTACTCTTATACGTTCTATCTTTGAACAATGGTACAAAAGACTTTATTGCTATCCATTATCCAAAAATTCAGATATTGAACTCTCCGCCAGAACACAGGGATAAAAAAAGAGAAAAAAAGAACAACGGAACCTCTTTCAGCGATTACATCTGGATATTCCGGTATAGAATCATCTACTGCTAAGATATATATCCTAAGACATCCGGATGCAATAAACAAAGACTTTGATGCAAAATGTAATCCTGTTCCACGAATATCCATTCGCTTTACGGCAGATATTTTTGGTTCATTTGAAGAACTAAGATCCAATTTGTAAAGAGTAGTTGTACAAATTGTAGAAATTGCCAATAAATTGCCTTCACAGTTAAGTGCACTAGAAATAAAACAATAAATTGACTGCTAAAATAAGACGAGATTGCATGTTTATGTTTCCTCTTCCTAAAACATCAACGCTTAAGATATACATATACATGCCTTTTTTTCCGACGAATATCCATCAGCTGAAACAAAAAATGAAGTGGCCACGATGTGATCGCAATTGAGCTGATTTACTTTTATAAATGATCACTGAAAGATTCATCCAAAAAATTAGCACAAAAACCAACCAACCTTGATTTAATGAACTCGCCATGATGTGATCGCAATTGAGCTAATTTAACTGGGCCTTTTGCCAAGCAATAAATTCCTTTCTTTGACGCTACTGCATCGGGTTTACCAACTTCCCAAATAACAACGCGACTATCATATTGGTAAGAAAAGAGATTTGCATCCGCTGCGACATTACAAGTTATCTAAATAATATCTTCTTATTATAACTTATTTCTAATTAAAAGCAGTTAGCTCTAACAAATCATTTTTAGATAAAAAGAAAAAAACATATTGCAACCAAAATTACAACAATTCCATTGATTGCACTGACTGCAGATGGTATGGAAACATATGGACAAGATCCAGAAAACACAGTTTATAAAATTACATTATGAATATTGATGGGCTTAAAATTTCTGAAACTAACATTTTTTAAAGCATCAGCATGTTTAAGGCGATTACTGACACAAAAATAGTAATTGGCACCACCGGAATAAAGAGCTGTTATATGTTTCGATGCAACCAGAGATCGTACATCATTGCTATGAATTCTTCTTCGATGTTCAACGCGATACGCGGTTCGTTCCTGTGATTAATTTTCAAAATTAAAATCCACAAAAATAAACGCTTCATTTTGGATCAAATTTTGTTTGAATTCTATTCCTTTAGCTAAGTGACAAGTAAATATATTAACCTGATTAAGGCCAAGACGAGCAATGGTAGGATCTACGCCAGCAGCATAAAGTGATTCATTCTCCACAGTCAACGACAAAATATCACTTTGGTGTGTTTGTAAACACTAAAATATCATTTGCTCTTAAAGATTAAGTTTTATTAAGCCTAATTCAAAAGTTACATTAGAATTTCATGGAGAAAAAAAGGTGCAAAATCGATGATATTACTTGTGAAAATGCTCCATTGGATGCATTCCAGAATGTTACATATCCTCGTGAATCACCTGATGCTAGCAAATCGCCGCTAAAATCAGCCTTTTAAAATTTGCATTGAAAAAGAACCATAATTAGATAAGATATACTTTTATTTTCATTTCGGTGGATCCTACCCGAAACTCAAAAGTACTGAAGTTTTGACTTGGCAACATAGCTAGCACAGTTAACGGTTTACTTAACAGGATATTCAAAAGTACTCCCAAAAATTTTGGCGATCAGGATTCCAAGCATCTGCTAGTTATTAAATTCACGAATTGGAAGGAAATTATTGAGAAAAGGAAAATGAAAGTGAGTTACATGAAGCACAAGCACCACACAACAGTTGGTTTCCGCTTTTCTATCCGAGATAATTTGATTCTATGTTCTATTTGTTCTTTCGAAACGCTTACAAGACTGATTTCATCCATCGTTCCAGCTGCGATGATTTCTTTGTTGCATGCCAATGACAAAACATGTGTGCCAAAGCCTTAAAAAAGTAATATATCATTGCAATTTGTCTTTGTGTTTTCAATCAAATATTCGATTTTCATCATAATCTGCAGTTATACAGAAAATTTCCCGAAAACTGCAAGACTATTTTCAGATTTTCGAATACTTAACAATTACCTATTGATATTGTCTTGGTCAAAAATATATGATCATTTTCTTCCAGAGAAAGCATTAATACAGCTCCTGAATCTGATCCAGCACAGAAAGAGCTTCCTGTTATAGAGGCCAAACACCACAACGGACTTGGTGTTATTCGAGCAGTCTTAAGATACAAATTACAAACAAAGTTTCAAGCATTTATAATAAATGACAAATGGGAGAAAAGACTGGGTAATGGCTGAAGTTATGGAATGATTACAGTCAATGAGTAAATAAACTCACTAAAAGGAAAATGGCAATACTTTAAATTGTTTGATCTTGGCGTCATTTCTAATTTTCCAGTTATTAATAATCAAAGGGTCTACATCTCGTAATAGAATTTTCCACTTTTTCAAAAAAAATGTTTTTCGAACTATTCACTATGCATATTCAGATACTTAATTTCAAAAGTTTACCACAAAGAATTTTATAAATGATAGGACTCACAAAGTATTCCGATGTGTGAAGACGATGACCTGTAATTGAACCATCAAGATGTGCTGCAAGTAAAATACTGCCCTTCCAAAGCAATGATTCAGCGGTTTTATTCCCAAGAAATGTACTTCGAACATGAAACATCGGCGTACTAATTACATTCCAAAATTCTATTATTCCTTCACGTTTTCCAGGTCTATAAATTATTTCATTGAAAGTTAAGAAAATTTACAATTTATAATTTTCAATTTAAACTACCTAATCATAGAGCAGAGAAAAACATACTCAAAATCGGAATGTCGAGCAACACCTAAAACACCTTGTCGTTCATCTAGCGCTAAGCAATCAACCGTATAAGGTTCATGCTCAAATAAATCACATTCATGCACTTCAAAATCCATTCCATTCACCAAACTGTCCTTTTGCTACAAATAAAACATCGCTACAATAATAAAACTATGTAATCACGTGAACTTTACGTAAAATCATCGCAAGCATTACAAGTATCAGCAAGTCATCCAGTGCCACAACTTTCGGCGGGTGGGTTATTACATATTCCCTCAGTTTCTAACTTCCATGGCCACTGTTCTGCTGTTCATATCAACCATGTCTTTCACGGAGTCTCATGCGCGGAAACTCTGGCACTTCCTTAATCTCACACAGCGCCAACTCTTCTTAAGGTCAGCAACTACTTTAAGGAATTAAGTTTATAAAAGCCAGATACTTCATCTACAGCAACCTCAATTGCAGAGAAGTCTACAAAGACTTTATGTTTCTCATGAGTTCAATGATTCCCTGCAAACATAGTAGTCTAATATAAAAAGTGGTGAATGAATGTCAACTGATAGGCCACTTCATTTGAACGCCACTTCATTTAATACATACAGATGACATGAGAAATTTATTCTAAGCATTGTCTATTTATATACAACATAACAAAACCAAAACTATAAGATGGAATGGACGAAATTCTGATAACTCAAAATTCAAAAAGTGATGCATTTTAAATGCGAATGTGGCAATCGGTTGAAAAACCTGGAAAAATGGCAATGAAATGACAGCCCGAAAATGAAGCAAACATCGAATATGAAAGTTTTAAACAAACAAAAGTTTTCCTCCCAATGTTATGAAATATAACGATGTCCCATTCACCTCATCCCTCCTGGCTCGAAGGAACAAAATAAAATGCCATCAGCTTCACACTGAAAAACTACAAACTATATCACAATTGAATGCATCGAATAAGTTAAATACACAAAAGAAATATCAACAAAGTTAGGAAATCACGTCGAGGAATGAGTAGACAACAATTTACAAAGAAGAAAGCGGAAAGCAGTTTTTATAAAATGACATTTCATATTACCAACAAAATACTGTGAAATGGAGCCTTGAACGGAGTAAAACGTGCAGCCACAGTTTCACTGTACAGCAGACTTAGATTCACAGTGGCACAGTATAAATTTGACCAAGGAATTGTGATTGCACAAGCTTTGGAGGGAATTTCACAAATCAGTATCAAACCATAAAGGACTTCGATTATTGGTCTGGTAAGATGGAGGATTATGCCATGACTGAGCCTGATCCAACTGTTCCATTTCTGCGGAATGATATATTTCGGCAAAAAGTTCCGGTTCTAGACCATCATGCATCCATTCTTCACCATTTATAGCACTTTCCATTTCTGGATCCAGTTCTCCAGAATACATCAGTGGCTTATCAAATTGGAGATTTTTCAATACACCGGATGCATACGTCGCTATAAAAGTTGTACTTTGGAATAGTACAGATTCTCCTTCTTACTTTAGATTTTTTTTATCCGTGATTGAAAAAAAAACTTAACTGTAATTACATACAAGAATTCATATGAAGCATTCGCTACAATTCTGTGAAAAGACGACAGTAAATGGCAGCTACTTTGGACTCATTATTGATGCCACCTAAGTGAATTACTCTTGAAGCAAACAGAAAACTTTAAATTCGATAGCAAATGGATTCACAATTCATTATTGTATGTGAAAACATACAAACTGCTCTGTGTTTAGAATGCAAAGCATCAGTGAGCACAGGCGTTAATCCATACATGTCTAGCTGTCGAGCGCCTTCTGAGGTCTTGGAGAGTTGATAGAGTAGTCCCAAAAGTTCACGCTGCAGCAATTCATCATCATTTGCGCATATATCTTCCCATGCAAACAGCTAAAACTGATTTTATTTAACTAACAATACTATGTCATAGGCGTGTAAAATCAATTTTGCGGAAAAACTCTACAGCATTCGCTCGATATCCTGAAAAAAAGGAAAGCAAAATACACAGAAAATTTGAATTTCCCAAAAAGCCATGACTAACTTTGATCAGCATATCAATGAATGGGTGATCGCGCAACATGAAGCCGGCTGATTGAGGGTCATTTCCAAGTTGATGTAACGCTGAGACGGCACCTTCGACCAATTCTCTCATTGCCACACCATCTACTAAAGCATCTGGATCCTGACGGAGCTGGATGCAAGCTCGTGCCAAAACATCCATAGCGAGTGTAACCACCGATTCATCTTTTGATGTTTTTTCCTGGATTCATATAAGATCATTATTAGGCATGTAAATGATAAATGTTTACATTGTTGTAAACAGAATAAACAGTTCGTTTTACACTAAATTTTTTTCAAAATAAATTCTTTCCAGCTAAGTGGCACTAACATGAGTCAATGGATGCAAGTTGGCAGGAAGAAGTGCAAGATTTCGAACAAGTCCGAGAGCTGCTTTCACAACTGGGGCTCGCATCGATGAAATCAATTCCAGTATGACAGGTAATGTTTGTGATAAACGGATATCACTTTGAGCCTGTGACGCCAGTGGATGTCGAGCGGTACAATGCCTCAATGCACAAAGCGTTGGCTCTGTGACTTCCTCAAATGCCGGAAAACGTTCCAGAGCATTACATAATGCATCCATTCCTCTGAATAGTCAATGTTTACCAATATAATTTTCTATTCTTCAACCATAAGCAATGACCACTTTAAAGCAAGAATACTTCATAAGAGGTTAAGGAAGAATCACAGAAAAATGAACTTACCTATTGAAACATAGGGTTTGTTTGTTGCGGATATTATTACACGTTAAATTTGATAAAATGCCAGCAGCACATGCACTTGTAGATTCGTCACCAGTAGCAACAACATGGATTAAACTGATAATTAGAGGTCCTAAGCTACTTTCATTAACTGCCGCATCCGACAAATTCCGAATAGCACATAAAACGGCAAAATGCGTTCTTTCATCGACGTTATCAATGAATTCACCCAAAATATTTAGTATTCCTGAAAATAACAAGTCGAACTTGTCGAATAGAAGAGTTACACTGAAAGCCTCTACTCAGCACATATCCTTTACACTTCCTTATTATTTTAATGTAATTTGCCCAGAACTATGAACCCTCTCATTATAACAATGTTACAGTAAAATGACTAATTACAAAATGCGTTGATAAAACTCACCAAGAGAAATAAGAGCAGTTTTATTTTGTGGACATACTGAAAGCACACGAATGCAGCGCACCACAGTATAAACAAGCTTTGGGTATTGACGATGTGTATCCAAAAGATTAATTAGCAATGATGGACCACTTAACGAAAGGAATGAAAGTTTGCTTTGTGGGTTATCCAGTAATAAAAGATAGAGCGAATCTGTTAGCAAAGCTAGGAAACGTGGATTAGTTTCACGAAGAAGAGGAGTCAAAGCCTCTAAACCACCGCATCCTCTCGTTTCCTGCAATGAGATCCGAACATGGAAAAGGTTAGCACGAAATCCGCTCAAAAAATTAAAGTGAAACAGAACAACTGACCTCTTTTGCATAATCCATGAAAAGCAGTAGGTTATGAAGAGTGGTGATGGCATAGTGACGAACAGCATCTACAGGAATTCCAAGCATTCGAACTAACTCCGGAATACCACCAGATCGGAATATCTGCATTCGCCCTTCTGCATGTTCCGAAATATGTGAAAGAGCGCCAAGTGCATCTCTTCGCATAACATCGTTTTCCAATCTGAATTGCATTCATGACCAAGTGATTGCTAAATTTCTATGAAAATGTGAATCGTAACAATACCAAACAATTTTTGCACGATATTTAATGAACTATACCGAGTGATTCCGCATAAAGCATTTACAATAATTGGATTTGAAGCGATCGCATTCACCGCTTTTCCTTCGCGTGACAACATATGTACCATATGAACAGCTCGCATAATCACTGTCTATAAAAGAGATTCATCACACTCAATTATATCTTTCCCTTTCGAATTGATCATATTCATATTTTATTAATTCATCATATTCAGATCTAATTCCTAAAGCCTAAAATGCAGAATCTTCCTTTCATCATATGCTTAGCTGTTCCCTAGCGAAGTAGCTTATAAAAGCAGCGTTAAATACAAACCGCTAAGGTAACTGAATTACACACAAAAAAATGTGAAATTTAAATTCAAAATAAAATAAAGTAGCAAAGAACTGTGACCAAAGTAGGGTCTAATGCTGGTTCAAAAAGTTTTGATCGAGCCGCAAAAGTAATGAGCATTAAGAATGACCGACTTCGGAGTTATAAAAGCCGATCTTACACAATTATGGAAGCTAATTTGCTAGATTTTTCAAATGAACTTATTACTCACAGTATCGACGAACAAAGATGATTAATAGATAAGCAGAGAAATACACTTTTCCAATTCTAATAAAAACATTAAATCTAGAGGTACTTGACAAGTCGATCAAATGCAGAGAAGCTACAAAAAATTAGACTCAAATACCTTACTGTACAACGATCCTTACTTTAAAAGAAAAGTTGAATTACGATCATCTTTTATATTTGATTAGCTTCGCACCAATTATCATTCCTTCAATGAACTTAGCAACACTAACAAACACGCAAGCGACATGTAAAAAGTTTTGTTCGGCAAAATTTTAAAGCATGAATCTTTAGACACACAAAAAACCACATTTTTCAGACACAAATCTGCCGACTGTAAAATGTGCGTTAAGTGCATTTATGACGGCTGGAAATCTGCGGTTAGGAACCGCATCGACTTTTTGCAATTATTCTAATATTTCACATACTTTTATTTCATATAAACATGACGAACCTCATCTTTATCCGCGAGTAACTTTACAAGCTCAGGGATTGCTTTTGTCATCAGTTCTGTTTCATCCTGAAGACTAAGCAATTCCACAACAGCAGTTGTCAATAGTTGGCTTGGCTCCGCTAGTTTTACGACTATTGTTGAACGATGTGGTAATGATGCCATTTGACGAGCTTTATGAGGACATAAATCCGGAAACATTGTGGCGCGGATCCGATCACTGCGCGTCTGAGCATAACTTTCATCTATTTCTGCAATAAACATAATCCCATTGCAATAGTTTTGTCTTTAAAGAAAAATTTCTGTTTTCGGAACTTCAAAATTCTTGTCAGTCGCAAGAAGCGAATGAAATGAGTTAATAACAGCAGCCTTATGGAATTTCATTACAGCTTGTTATGTCAACGATCAAGATACTTCATCCAGTTTCACCAAAGCAAATGCTAGTTTATTTCGAGCATTCATATAACCACAAACAACAATAATAAACAGAAATAATGCTTATTTTCTTGTAAAATATTGCCTTAATTCTTTTCCTTCATCCACCACAGAAAAAACTATTCAGCTGCATTACGCTTTTTGAAAAAGCTTTTCAACATACCTTTGAATATCATGTTAACATGATTTTTTTCTATATGGCTGTTGAGCAAAGGAGATAAATTGTAAGTCATACGTTTAGACTCACCATTATCCATTCTCAACCTTTATTTCTGAAAAAATGAAAAACAGCTAAGCTGAAATTATGAAGAAATATTACGCGATAACAGCTAACAGGTTTAAAACAAAAAAAAACAAATGATTGAACTTCTACTGTTAACTCTGAAATTAAAATTTTAGCAGTGAACAGAAACTAAGGCATCAACAGTAATGCATAGGTGCACCGTCATGGACATTCAGTTGGGAGTACCCTGTAATTATCAACTTCATAACTTCGTAACAGCCTACGGCCACCTGACAAACATCAATTTCCAAATACGCCAAGTAGTGCCCTCCATGACCTGGATGCTCAGCATTACAACGCTGTTATATTTCACGGCGGCCGTTGGCATGGCCGAGAGGGTCTCAGTGTATGTCAATGTTTCGGTAGGGCGGTGCAGACATTTGCATTGTACATTCTCAACGATGCTCGAGACTTGCGTTTCCCAGCTTTCACGTTGTTTCCTGAAGAATAACTTCGGGGTCTCTGCACTAATCTGGTAGTTCGCAAGTTTTGCTCCTCTCAGGTCACACTTCCTTTCCTCATTGTTTATTCAGATATTGTGTTCATTTTTAAAAATTTTTATAAAACTAATAAAAAAAAAGTGGAAAACCGTAAGTTTATGGAATACAACAACTTATTTGTTCATAATAAGGCTAAAATGCAAGCGCATTACTGACTATTTTGAAATCCTTAAAATTGAAGTGAAAATTTTCAATCGTTAAGAAACTATTGACAGGTGTTGATAGTGGTTCGGAAATTTTCAAGTTTACACACTAGCAAATATTGCGGAATGTTTAGAGTATAAGTAAAAAAATCCAAACTTTTTATTCAAAAATTGATGAACGCAGACTTTTCATTCTCGAAGATTACAAAATCTATCATTTATTTAAACGAATAGAAATTATGGGAAATGATCCAACCATAAAGCAATATAAATGAGTGAAAGACAAATACAACGCTACTTCTGCTTTGTACCTATTTTTAAGGTACATCAAATCTTTTTTGTCACATTTGATGCCGCAGGGAAAAAGCAACACGATCGATTTGTGGGAATTTAAATTAGAGGAAAAAAGTCCGGGGATTCAATGTTATTTTTAATTAGAGGAGAGTAGTCTCGAGATATGCTGTCAATTAAATTAGGGAAAGAAGTGTCCTGGAATTAGAGATGAGCCCCGGAATATACTGTTGTGGTGTTGCTTAAAGTTATGGTTTTTCGATTTCCTTCCTATTTAGTCGCTTGGAATAGGACAGTTTTTTTTTCGCCTATAAAGTCTGTCATTTTCAATTAATGCAAATCTCTGAGAAGTGCTTTACGTCCGTTTTTCTTTCATTACCGTGCTGATTGACAATATCCACTATCATCCACATTGCCCTCATTGTTCAACAAATGCATGTCCTACTACATCACAACATGCCTATCACATAAACTTGACATTTTATTTCCGCATTACGGTATTACAAACGGGACTCCGTCCTCCGTCTCCTATTCTTCCATTTTGCGCTATTATAAACAGTGCACTGTCCAACCCCTACTTCTTCCATCGAATCTCTCAATCCCTAATATCATGCGATATTTTAAATAAAACTCCGTTCTTCAACTCTATCACTCGTACGGTATTACAAACAGTTGCACCTGTACTCCATCTTCGTCAACACAGTGTGACAGGTTGAAGTTGAAATTGCTAGTGATTGGATTTGACGGACCACATAACTGGCATACTCGAAAAGAGGCATGTTTGTGGTATAGTCGCCTGGTGCATTGATTCAGTTCCGCTTGTAATTCTAAGCATGTTAATGAGTGAGTTATCTACACCAATTATTACCTATTGTAAGTGCCAGGGACAAGATATACTGCGGTAACGTTTTCTTGAAACAAAAGATGTTCCTTCACCGAATGTTAGCCATTTTCTAGGAGTCATTGGTCTCGCAGTACAGTAAAATGCGTAAGAAAGCATTGGCAATTGAAATTGCCCATTCTGTTACTTTCTCAGTAATTATTTACTTTCAGTTGTTGTTCGCTATTAGGAAATATTGATAAAATGGCTGCCAACACATCGTTCGGACGGAAAACCACACGGAGCATCAGTGATACCCGGATCGCTGGCCTTTACGATCTACAGAAAACTATTGGAAAGGGTCATTTTGCTGTAGTGAAATCAGCAAGTCATGTATTTACTGGCGAAAAGGTCTTTTTCTTAGCATTCTTGAATTGTAAATATACTTCTCAGACTAAGGTTTTTTATAGCATGACACATATCTCAGATGATTGGGCTACAGAGGTGATGAGAGAGCTGAAAAAATCTTGCTTTTTTAGGTTGCTGTGAAAATCATTGATAAAACAAAATTTGATTCCTCAATGTCATCTCATCTGATTAAAGAGGTGGTCGGATTTTTTTGGTTTAGTTCTTTCGAAAATGTTTTTTTTTTAATTTTTTATTGTTTTTTAAACTAAACCATTTAAAAATTTCATTTAAATTGTTACTGTAAGCAGAGACATCGTTTTATGAAGAATGATGTTGTTGAAATTGTAAAGCCGTAACACTGTGTGCTTTCCACACAGCTAGATTTTTTTTGTTTATAAATATATTTGCAGGTACGCTGCATGAAATTGGTACAGCACTCAAATATAGTTCGCTTATATGAAGTTATTGATACGCAGACAAAGTTGTTTCTAATTCTTGAATTAGGGGATTATGATATGTATGATTTCATTACGAAAAATGCTGATAAGGTGAGCATTTAAAATTCGTTTCATTGTATCTTTCCGAGATTATGTAAGATAGATTTGCGTCTGATCAGCTGAAGCAAATATAAATCTTTACATCTTTCAGGGTTGTCCAGAAAGCGATGCACAACAGTATTTTTGCCAAATTATCAGTGCAATTGATTATTGCCACCAGCTGCATGTCGTCCACCGAGATCTGAAGGTATATTTTTTTATTCCAGTTTCTGATCTGGACTAGTTTTCCATTTGCAGCAAATAGTCTTGGCTTTTGCAAATGGCTGAAGCAAATAAACTACAATTAGATAATTGCAGCCCGAAAATGTAATGTTCTTCGAACGTCTGGGCATGGTAAAGTTGACGGATTTCGGGTTCAGCAATAAATTTGTTCCCGGCGAGCAGCTTGAAACTGCTTGTGGGAGCTTAGCGTATTCAGCTCCAGAAATCTTACTGGGAGATTCGTATGACGCTCCAGCCGTCGGTAAATAAAGATTGAATGTCTGAGCTTTCGCGTAATGTTGTTAAAACATTCTTTTATTCTTCTTCTTAGCGTTTGTCCCACATGGTTGTAAGGTCCGCTACTCGTGAGCGTCGTCTCCATGTCACGGTTCTGTGCGTCGTCCATAAGCAAGGGTTTCTCGCTTATGGACGAC
>JABVXS010001692.1:0-12692 GCA_013365335.1 Madathamugadia hiepei | reverse complement strand
TTTTGCTCAATGTTATTATTTCTTCCGTAGTAAATATGGTTAAGGGGGTGGGGGGCCCCAATGTGCATTTTTTTTTTTTTTTTTTTTTTGTGCTGGCAATAGGTTTTGGATCTTTGTTTTAAACATGGATATAAGTGCTTCTCTTTCTCAGTGCACTGCGTTACTGTTATTTTTTTCTTTTTGGTTTAGGTAGAAAATCATTTTTCGTCTCTTGTCGGATTTACATAGTAAAACAAGAATTACATGCAAATGAATTATATCTGCAACATGATAGCAAGATTTATCTACTGTATTCTTAGCTATGAGTTTTTCAGCGGGCGAGATTTCAAAAATTTATGTCGTACTGATTTTTCAGTATTGCACTTCAGGTTTTTATACTACGTACGAATGGTTATTTGGTGTGTTGCGAAACGATAGAAGAAGCAGTATATATAATAAGGAATTTAGTTACAGCTTGCGATCATCAGGTTCAAATAATTTTGTATTGGTTGACTATGTGTAAACGGTAAATTGGCACATCAATAGATAGATTGCTAATTTTGTATTTTTAAACAACTAATATCTATGATTATTCGTTTGTGAGGCTATGTAATTGTTATCTGATATTTGCTGTCTTCCTAAATTTAGTTCATTTTTGTGGAAGTCTAATTTTAATCCATTGTCTTTCATTAGTGAACATTGTATGAGATGTTTCTCCAATATCTAGTTCCACTTAAATATTTTTCATGTTTTATTTATTTTTTGTCCAATTTGTTTAACTGATTGGCTGTGATGTTGTAAAGTTTTTCATTTTTCTAAGCTCCTTGTGGTTTGCTTACACCTTATAATTTAGCCATGCACTGTTATCGATTGCTTCGTATGAGAGTGTCAAAAAGTTCATTTTAGATCAGAGCTGCAAGGGCTGGTTTAGAAAATCTCGTCATACCTGATGAGAAGGCCATTGAAAGAGTGTACAAGACAGCGCGCAAAGGCGGTAAATTATATTTACGGATTTCGTTTTTCTACTTGTGAAATTATTGTAAGGAAGTATATACATAATTTATAATTAGGGGGTGGTGTCAATCGCAATGGTGCGAAAGATGCAGAGGGTAGACAAATTAACTGGAGGATTGGTGAATTGGAATGGGAGGCGTGGATGCGTGTACTTGATAATGCGGTAAGTATTCTGTCATATTTTTTCAAACAAATTTTATAATTATAGGATTGGAAAATTGGCTTTCTATTTCTTTTTCCATTGGCTTTGTGATAACGAAAAACCTTTCAAACTTTATTAAAAGAAATACAGTAAAGGTCTGAGTTAATGAGTCAGCCTAGACAATTTAATGCCTTTTTGATAAAACGACCACCAAAAAAAAAAGAAATTAAGGAAAATTTTCATTAGCCAGTTTTATCTTTGTGATCTTGAAAACATTTGCAGATGAGCTTATATCTTGTTTCTCAGTTTGAAGTTTGTTTAAAATGTTTCATCTTATTCACGCCGCGGCTCTGTTTTTAGGGCTACCGAACGGGTCATATCTATCGACAACCCCTTTTTCGTTCGAGGACACTTCCTTCATCTACAAATAATCAAAATGATGTTGCTGTTCCACCGAGCGCCTCATCCATTGGCACCGTAAGACGGAATTCCTTTTTAAACTAATAGATAATTTTTTTTTGTGTATTGTGTTAAAAATTTATCGTAGTACTCTTCATTTTGTTATGAAAGTCGTTGTGTTCCATAAAGTTTTGTTGCATTTGGTAATTCTGGATTATGGGATATGGAATTAAAGAAACATAAATAAATACAAATATTTCTTAATGGGTTCGTGGGTTTTATTGGATATAACTTTTATCTTCATTGGAGGGATGATTTGGGTGAATGGTTACGATAGCTCTATTATTTGACTTCTTTTGCCACATCTAAATGTATTCTGTTGAGGTGGATGAATCTGATTACGACTCGGTGACAGCGCATAAAATGGCACTGCTGCGTAAAGAGCAAGATCGTTCTCGGTGGTTGAATTCACCTAATGCGTATCAGAAAATCGAAATCTTGGAAACGGGAACCAATAATCCGAAGCGGATTACGAAGGTACAATAATAAAAAATATGCGTTCCGTTTTTTTTTGTGTGGTTATTTGACTGAACTTGATAGATGTGACATCATAATCATATTGTTAATGCTGAACGTCTGTACTTGATGTTTGTTAAGCTATCGGTTTTGTTGGATGAAATGTTTTATGTTCACATTTCAGTTATCTGAACGGAAATTCTAAATGAACTTTATTTTAGTGGGTTCAAGATGTCAGTTCTCCATCTCAGAGTGGAACACCAGTGAAAATCTCTTCACCACACCAGTTTAGCCCTTTTTCTGCAAATCCCAAGGAATTCAAGGAAAAGCAGAAAGCAATCAAAGAAAATCGTCGATTAGGAACGACTTCAGCAGGCCCACAGTCACAAATTTTGGATGGAGTTACTAGTGAAGAAATGGCACAGATACGAGCGGTAAATTTTTAGTACTTACCAAACTTTTGTTAGAATCTACTTTCCTTTTCTGAAGAATTGATAGAAATGAAACAATCGTTTCAGTTTTTTGGTTTCTTGGTGACTTGTTAAATTTACCATTTCTGTAATAATTTTCTATGGTGAGATTTTACCAAGGAAATGATCTTTTAATACAGGATGCAGAAGTCAGTGATATGGGTCAGACAGATCGCGTGGTCATGATCGGTACTGCTAGCAAAGGAATTATTGATCGGCAGCACCAACACAATGCCCAGGTATATTTTACAGTCAGGGGATTGGCTTGCATTTTGTTGCATTTGATGGTGTGGAACAAAGGGCTGTCTGTTGGAAATTTCAGCTAATGCACTAATGGTTTGAGTAAACTATCGAACGGGTCGATAGGAACCTCAACTGCTGCACTCATTTGTGCTCTTTAGACATGTTCTTGGCACTGAATGATTTTGATACGTTGTTCAAGTTCAGATCATCATGTATTGTTACTGTAGGTTTACCGACAGCTTTACACACCAAATCCATTTGCTAGTGAAACAGATGAAGACATCCAGAAATACATGAAGGAAGTTGAGGCAAAAACTCCAAGAACAAGTTCTGCTGCCGATAGTAATGAGCGTACGACATCCAGTCCACCGTTATATGAAAACGACAGCCCTTCTGTCGGTAATCGTTATATTACTGTTCTTATTCGTCTCCTATACTGAATCTGTTCGAATCCTTTTGCATGAACCATTCAGTAAAACCTGTTACTTGATAATGGTTTGATGTTCTAAAGCCATTCATATCTGTCCTCAGCATGCAGAGGAATACAGACTTTGATAATATAATATTATAGAAACAATATGCTTGATGCAGGAAAATCGAGAACATCCCAGTCGTCCTACATACAGTGGTATGGCTTCAGCTTCTATTGATCAAGAAGGTGTTGCAACAAATATGTCTGTTGGCATCCATTCATCGCCCTTCACACATCATTCCACTAGTGGAGGTAAGCCGTTATTATGGGAATCGAGCATGCATGTTTCTTATGTTGTGCTTTAGACGCATGATTGTATAATTGTGTGCTTCTCTCTCAGAGCAGCGCGGTGAAGATCTTAATTTTTTTTAGACTTTGTTTGGAATTGACAAATCTTTTGATATTGCTTATAGTGGAAGCATTTCTGAATTTTATGAGTGATGCTGAAAGTGGTGAAAGTTGTGTATTAGCGTCAGACTGATTGTAGTTGTCAAGTATTTATTTAATGCTCAAACTATGTGCTGATTACTGCAACATGAATTAGGATTATGAATCATCATTTTTAAAAAAGATAAAGTTATATATCTCCATATTTGCATATTTACCATTCAATTTGAAAATTCCATTTTATAACTTTTAATGAGGTTGCAGTTGGTCGTCTTACGTTGGAAACTATTTTCGATGAGTCTGATTCACCACAGAGTCGTTTTGTACGCAGTACGCTCTTTGTACCATCAACGCTACCATATCGTCAGTGCTTGTTTCATGCTTTTTGCTAGGGTTTTTTGTGCTTTTTAAAAGTGTTGATGGTAGTAATATGACCAGTATTGACAAAAACTGTAGATAGCTCTCGTGTTTTTGAATTTTTCATTTTGAGTAACAAATTTTTAGGTCTATCTTAGAGATGGGTTTCATTTTCACGAATAAGTTGGTCTATTGACAAGTTAAATGTACAAAATGTGCCGTTTCGCGGAAATCATCTCAATGAATTTTGATTTTCAAGAATCCAATTATATATATTGTTGCATGAATATGCACTGCATGATTTCATTTCCTTTCTATCAAGCAAAAATGTGAAAAATTTCTAATTTGTTGAGTTCTTATTTGCTAAATTTTGAAATTAGAGAAAGAAGAAATCAGATTCCAACAAATCATTTTGCTCAGCAAAGTTCAGCAGTGCTAAAAAGCATCTTGGAAGAGAAAGTTATTCAAACCAAACTCTGCTCTTAATATGGTAGGATTGACGATGTAGTTGGAAACGGGTCTCACATCCTACGCTGCTTGTTGAAATTTGTTTTGTGATCGCATGGTTGTTTGTTTGTTTTTATTTTGGGTTGCTCGTCGCGCGATTATTCACCTAAGGGTGAAGCGGTTCAGTTGGAGCGGCCAATGACGTTGCCGTCAGGAGCAAAGTTCGTACATAGCAAATCGGAACGTTTTGCTTCGTTGCGTAAAAATTTGTTTTCGAAAAGTATGTCTTTTTCCCTTCTTTTTTTCTATTCTGGATGATCTTAAACACCAATTCTTTGCACCAAATATAATCAGATGTGTTATCCGTATGCAAACCATATCTTACTATTTTATATATACTTGGTTATTTTGTACACAATTTTGATATGTATACGCATATTGGCATGTTCTTTCTGAGTTTTACATTACCTTCACTTCATCATTGTTTCTAAATATGCCTGATTAATACCTCTCAAATTTCGAAATGGAATAGACATGCATTAAGCAATGCTCATCTTGCTGCAGCATAAAGCTGCCGATCAGCAAACATTGTTGGACTTTCAGGAAATGATATGGCGGTACGAAGTTCAGAAATGGCACTGTCTGATGACGAGGTAAGGTGTTGAATTTTGAAAAATAGGTAAAGCGCATCATGGGAACAGGTGACTTCGTACACTTGATAGCAGAGTTGGGAAAATTTTTTGTAAATAATTAATGAAATCTAGAACTTAAATACCTTATAAGATGGCCAAATTATAATGGAACTGTGTGTCAAACAGTGAAAAAGGTATCAGGATGTTATGTCACATTTTGCAGCTGAATCAATCGAAAGAGAGTAAAAAGAAGAAAAGGGGTTTATTCTCGTTCGGGAGGAAAAAGAAGTGAATTTTTAAAAATGCTCTTGGAGACGCGTTTCGTCTTTTACACTGGTATTATTAATGCTCACTGCTTTATCATCTTTTTTTCATAAATTTGAGGGACATTTAGTGGTATTGGCTTCATTCTCATTTGCTTCTGCGCACATCTATTTCGAAGCATTTTAGTACACTTTCATATGCTTTTTTAACTGTCTTCATATTAATATTCCGCAGAACGGTATATATTTCCGAAAAAAATATGAAGAATTTTCAGTCTGATGTTCGATATTAAAGTAAATATCTCACTTAAGTTATACAGGTGAAATGAACCTTTGCCGTACATAAGCATTTCGCTGAAATTTCGCAATATTGGTCATTATTTCGGCCCGAATGATTTAAAATATTGGGTTGTTTATGATCTCTTTGGATTTCCGTTTTCTATCCAGTATATTTTTGTATTATATAAAATTTAAATTGCATTTTTAACTTGTCTGATTGTGTTTTATAGGCACATACCGTGGTGGTAATTGGTTCACAACTGTATAGCTCTTCCTCGATGTAAGAAAGCAGCTCTTTAAAATACGAAATACGTCCTCACATTTATGATGTTTGGTGGAGAGTGAAAAAACAAAACATTTTCATTATATATTAACGGATAGGCAATCAGTATAGAATTTTCATGACATATCTAATTTATTTTATCACATTTTCTACCTGGGAAATGTTTTGACTGATTGTCTATTCATATCCGTTTTATTTTTATCTCACCGCTTATTGCTGACTCAGACAAATTTTATTTTTCGTTTTTTCACGGTTCCTGGTCTCTCTTTTTTCATAAAGCAATTAACCATGTTTCTTCATTGCGTGGTGATGCTTTTTTTAAACCGGTGTCTAGGATTTCACACCTTATCCAGTCTTTTTTTTCAATGAACCATACCACTATTGATTCTTTTTTCTCATATTATTCATTTCTGTTCCGAATTTTATTCTAATTATGGAATGATTTTCCCTGGACATCTAAAATTTACTGTATTATTATAGTCACAAAATTCTGTATGAACACAATTAAGTGCGTGTAGTTGAAATTTGTTGCATTTGATCGGTTACATTCATATTTCAATTCGTATTTATATCCTCTGGGAAACCCCTTATCTAATGAATATGATATGAAACGAAAATTTAAAGTAGGAAGACCTGAAATGATGCCATGTTATTGCTCTATTTGCGATCATTCCACTATACATCATTTTCATTTCAGGCCGGTGGATTTGTACTTTTCTATTTGTTGTTTTTTCCCTGTTGCCTCGGTGAAATTTAAATCTCATATTCTGCGCTAATTTTTCAAAAAGCAGACACTTCTGAAATAGTAATTTATTACATTTCTTGTTGCTAATGTCTAGCTGTTTGGTTTCATCATTTCTATTTCCTTTTTGTTGTTTCCTGAATATTTACGACTGGAGAACTTACTACCATTTTGTGGAATTTTGGAGCATGGATTTTTATTTGGGATGCTTTCATTCTTGATTTAAAATTTTTGCAAGAATCCACACAACACTACGGGTTTTCAACTTCCGTTTACTAATTTTTGGGATTTCGGTTTGGATATACAAATGAAAAAGAGGAGTGAAATTTTGTCTTTGCTTTGTCTCTCTGGCTTTTTTTTCCTGTATTCTGCTTTGTATTTCGAAATGGAAAAGCTGATTATATGATGATTTTTTTAGTTAGTATTGCCGGTGCTTTTTATATTTTAAAATATACAGCTAGAGCTTACTTCCATATGCGTAAAATGTTTCAGTTGATTGTGTAAAAGTTCTAAAATGCATTTTTCCGATAAAAAGGAAATTATGGGAATAATTGCGCATATTTCACGGTTCGGTTTCACAAAAATTTGTTTATGTTACATTCCCGTTTTAAAAAGTGATTGTTTGATTTGTTCTGTGCTAATTATTGAAATTTTCGGCAAGAATTTCGTTGCTATAATTCGCGGACAATTTTTTTTCCATTTTTTTCGCCAATTTGAAGTTTTCATATGTCGGAATCGAAATTATAAAGTTAGGAAACTGTCAATATACTGAATCGATTTTAACAATTTTAATCTTTCATGTTATGTTTCCACTTTATATGTGAAATTTTTGGAAATTGAATTAAAAAAAAATGCTTAATAAATGGAAGAAAATTGTCCCAATTTATATTGAATTAATTTTAGTTCATTTCTATCGCAGAGTTGTTTTGCTGTTCCGGCTTGTTAAAGATGATTATTTTTTTTTTTGTAGTAAAATGATAGTATCCCGAAAAGGTTAAATATCGCTGCATCGAAAGCATCAGCTTGCATATATAAAGTTAATCGATTATCAAAAAAAAAGAAATACAATCAATAGGACAGTTTGGAATTTTCGGGATATTGATTGACCGGTTTACAATGATTAATTTACAGAGCCAAATATATTTTCACTTGGGGATAAAGGTTGTGTTCGATTTATTGGGGAGAAAAGGCCTATGTTTATTTGTAGTACGGTGTGCAAAAGTTTACTGCTGAATAATTTACAATGGTTCCTGTTTAGAGGCCTGAACAATGAGTGGCGTTAATATACCATTGGAGGGTCGCACACGTTTACCTGTTAAAATACAGGATTGCATCCAGGATTGTGGCCTGATTATTTCGCACGTGAAGTCAGCGTCACGTTCAAACCAGGTTTGTATCCCATGGTTGTAAAAAAGGAAAAAGTTATACTAAAATTGAGGATATCTTGCTGAAGATTAGTGAAATGACGGGTGGATTTGGTTTTTTTGTTTCCTTCAAAACTTCCCTTACCTTTTTATCTATAATTTTTAATTTTTGTTTACTTAGAAAACTTCGAAGATTTTCAAACATGTAGTTGTTTTATTTCAGCTTCTTGGAATGGCTATCAAGAATTTTTCCTCATTAGATTCATCAATTCAGCAATCATTTAAGGTGAATGATCTAATTGTAATTTTATTTGAAGAACTGATGTTTCGAATATCTCTGTGGCTAATTCCATGTTTGGAATTCTGTTATTTGTTTTTTCATATATTCTTGCGATTTGTTGGATGGTATTTTTTATTTTTTACATTCGTACTTTTAGGAATGAATACTGATTACTGAATAAAAATAAAGCATTGTTGAAAATTACATTTAATTAAAATCAAGTTATGTTAAAGACACATAAGTGATTTTTTCTTATTTATTTTTTTCAGAATTTGCAAAAATTAGATGCTTTATTAGAAACGATAAGTTTGCCGTAAGTTTTCCTTTTTTACTTTTGAAATAGTTGATTGTTATTTGATTAATATCTGAATTGCACTTATGATTTATTCATTTTATAGTAATCGAAGTATTGCATTGTCTTTTGTTTTGATTTTCTTTGTTGTTATTCACTTAACAAGAAAAGAAATTTTTCGAAATTTCGGCATTTTAAAATTATTCGTCTTATTCGATCTTTTTTTTCTATAAAGGAATAAAGGTATCTTTTTTTCATAATTTCAATTTCAGGCAACTGTCAGCAAGTGATAAATACAAAGAAAATCAAGGCCTATAATATTGATCATATCTGGTTAATTTTTAACTGTAAATCAGCAAATGTTTATTTCTTCGTATATTAATGAGATTTTTAATTTTTTTCCTCTGATCCCTTTCATGTTACTAATTAATGGATTTCGAATGATTTTCCATATCATGAAATGAATTAATGAAATGCCCATGCAACTAAGTTGATGCTTTAAACACTGAGTTAAATTTTTTAGTCATTTCGTGATTTTTTATGTTTATTTTGAATAATTTTCGGTGTTATAAATGCTTGAATAATAATTAAATATATCAGCAAAATGTTATATTGTCTTAAGCTATTTCATTTTGTGAAGCTTTCTGATCAAAATTTTCAGTTTTATTTATTTATTTTGTTTTGATATTCGTTAAGCTTTCCGAATTATTTTTACTTTTGAAAATTTACAAATCAAAAAATTTTTTTCTTTCGCAGATTAGTTCCTTGATTCTGTAAATTATAAGCTGAAAGTATCATTATTGTGAAGAAATAAACGAGAAAACGATGAAAAAAAATTTTCTCCTTGCTGCATTTATTACTATTGGTAATTAAATACACTATATACATACGCATACAAATGTACTCAATAAAATTAATACAAAAAAAAAATTTTTAATTTAAAGGAAGATAATTAATCGAATTGATTTTTCATGAACTGTTAAGACTAGTGCACAAAACTTCAAGTTAGGAATATCAAAGTGCAGCATTGTTACTTTGGCGTATTTTTGGTAAAACAAAGAAGAAAAGAAAATTCATTGCTGGAAACAAGAAATATTCAAAATTTTGAAAATAAACGAGAAAATAGATGCTTAATTGAATATCCATATAAATGTCTGGATGGATTATGGAGAATTTCTGGATATATAGTGATTGAAATTGGGGTGAATTTTTTTTTTACCAAATATAACGAAAAGCAAAAGAAATTAAGCGTTTAAACGCTAACCATATGAATGTGTCAAATGAGTGATTCCATATTATAACCTAGTAGTAACAATATTACAAATAATATAATGCACTGAAATTTAAAAGTAATAATAGCAATACTGATTGCTAAGCTATTGAAGTTTTGATTTTGTCCTGTCAAATTATTTTCACCAAGTAATCTATGACACTGTAGCTCTTCTGATAACATTAAACGGTTGTCAATATCTGATAGATATTGCTGTATCATCATCATCACTATCACTTATCATTTATCATCAATCAGTACAGCACAGCAACCACTAGCTTACTTGCATATTTCATCATATAGTTGACAAGGTGTTGTTCGCTTGGTACTATCAATTTCCAATTGCGAACTGATTATCCTAGCAACAATTTCGTCGATATCCAGTGATAATATTGGCTTATTATATGCTTCATAGTTTTCACATGCAGCAAACAGAAACATCCGACATAATTCTTGCTCATTAAATGGTACCTGTAGAATGTTTAATTTAAATGAAATGAAATTTTTAAATCAATTAAATTCAAATCCTTTCCTTCGTAAATTCATTTCCATTCGATAAATTAAGTTTTCGATTTTTTTTTCGAATGAAAAACAATAAA
This sequence comes from Madathamugadia hiepei, assembly GCA_013365335.1. Classification (NCBI taxonomy): domain Eukaryota; kingdom Metazoa; phylum Nematoda; class Chromadorea; order Rhabditida; family Onchocercidae; genus Madathamugadia; species Madathamugadia hiepei. The sequence goes on along the minus strand of JABVXS010001692.1, from coordinate 2,262 downwards.
TTTCATGCAAAATTTTTGATAAATGAATTATTAAACAGTAGTGATACGGCAGTGATGTAATGATGGCAATTATACTGTAATAATATAATGACAGTAATGATACTGTAACGATAAATACCTTTCCCATGATACATTGATAGAAAACACAGCCAATACTCCAGATATCAACTTCATGACCGTATTCATGTGCTCGTAAAATATTTGCACCAACTTCTGGTGCCATATAGTGCAGTGTACCGGCAACATTTGATAGTGATTTCTCCTCCTTATCACTAAGTATTCGTGAAATTCCAAAATCCGAAATTTTCACTATTTCAATCAAATTTGGCTCTTTATATTTGATTAAAATATTTTGCGGTTTAATGTCACGATGGACGATGCAACAATTGTAAAGTTCATTATATCCACGAATAACATTATCCATCAATCGTCTAAAATTATCTTGAATACAATGTCAAAGATTAAATTATTTTTTTTTTTCAAAACATCATTTAATTTTTTATTTTCGAAATTCATTATTATTTAATGGATTATTCTTGGAAAAGCTGACAAAATTTTAGGATGAAAAGGTCGAAAAGAATCATTAAATTTTACGTGAAATTTTGCTCTGATAGTGTACCATTAGTACTATGATATTTCAGGTGACGATCCAAGTCAATGTCACATAATTCCATGATAATATAAAAGCAATCGTGGTCGTTATTTATCATGCAATTATCCGTAATACCAACCAAATAATCACTTTTAATTGCTTGCATTACTTTTAACTCATCCAACCTTACACTGATATTTTGCATTTTCTTAATTGCTACCGGTTTACCGGTTTTACTTTCCTCACCACGATAAACAATCCCGAATGAGCCATTCCCGATGCGGGAATTTATGCAATCACTGAAATTACAACAATCAATACATAATTGGTTGGAAGTAAATTGAAACAAAACGATATTGTGCCAATTATATTTGAGGAAGAAAGTGCAAACATACTTAAAGCTAAATGCACTTTGGTTAGATGAAATAGTTATCGTATCACAAATGAACTCTTCACATTGTTCCTTGTCAATATCGGCATTTTTCAATTGAATACTATACCAATCTGCCGTATCATTGCTATTTTTTATCAATTTTTCGCCGTCATCCATTCGACAGTTTCCGTTTTTTTTTTTTTTTCAAAGTGAAAAAAAAAAAAAAATGTGAAATTATGCTATAAAAAATTTACGTTCGTTTTCCTTTTTTCCTTCAATAATCGTGTAGTATTGAAAAATTTACGTCAAAAAATTAAATTGTAAATTTAAAATTTCAATTAACAAATTTACATTTTTATCATTGCGGGTGAAAACAAAAAATTGGAAAGAAACAAGTGAAATTTTGTCAGTTTTTTTTTTTTTTTTAATTAATGAATGAAAAAGAATTGAAAGCAAAAAATTAGTTATTCAAAAACTGAAAAATCAGTGGAATTTTCAAAAATTTGTTAAATTTAAGAATTATAACGAAAGTAATAAATAAAATTGATGCCAAATTGCAAGAATGGCTGAAAGGATTTTTGGTAAAAATGTAAAAAATATTGATTGCAAAAATTTTCAAAAGAAAGGATGAAAAATAAACTTGAATGGAAAAGTAATTTGATTGGTGATATTGATTTGATGATTTACCAAATTGACAAAATCATTCAAATGAATATCATGAAATAAAAGTTTGCAAGATTTGAAATTATGAAGGGCAATCCTCAATTTTACATTGCATTTTTGTGGCTCTAAAATGCAAGCAAAAAAGAGAATAATGAAATTTTAAAAATTTAGATAAATGAGCTTTGGAAGCATTGGATAATTCAGTGTAAGCAATTTAATACTTTTCCTTTTATTTATTGTTGTTTTAATTTTCTTAAATTAAAACATTTCGAAGAAGGCTGTTATATGCATGAAAGACGAGTAGGTTTTTTTTTGCCATTTATTTTCATTTGAAATTATTGCCTCAAAGAATTAGCATCAATTCTACACTGATAATTTTCATTTAAAAAGAAATAAAATTCGAAAACTTCTGTCGCCAAAATGGCGAAGTTAGAGTGCAAGGGTGCCACAATGTCGAATCGATGATATGCTTCCGTCCACCAACTGGTCAAGCATGATGTGTCGCGATCTGATTGGCCCACACCAATAGAACAAATTGTATATAAACTTGGATTATTCTCCAAAATGATACCTTCTCAATCAGTTCGCAGGTGGAATCGACAGTCTCTAGCGCTCCGACGGCGACTATCTCAAC
>JABVXS010001691.1:0-12695 GCA_013365335.1 Madathamugadia hiepei | reverse complement strand
TCATCATCATCATCATCATCATCATCATCATCATCATCATCATCATCATCATCATCATCATCATCATCATCATCATCATCATCATCATCAATTCATGCAAATTTTTTCTAAATTCAATTAAAACAAAATCAAATGAAAACAAAGAACAAAAAAAAATTTTTTTTTTCTTTCTTTCAGCACAATATAAAATTATTATACGATTGTATCAAAAATATTTCAAACAATTCGAAATTTCAAGAAAAAAATGAAAGCAAAATGAAAAATTGTATGCTAATGTAAATCAACCGTACTCATTTCATTTAAATTACAAAAAGAAAAATCCTTGATAATGTTTATTCAAACGTTTTGCTTCTTACGTATGAAATAAAAAGTATTTAATTGGAATATTCTTCAAACACAAATGGAAATAATTGAAGCAATATTTTGAATGGATTATATTGTAAGCTTTATCTAACTTCTTTTCTTGCTGAATAATCATGAATGCATTTAACATTAGTCTGTAAAGTTTTTTTTTTTAAACTTCGATATGATTCATTTGAAAAATAACGGAAAAAACATCGAATTTCATTTAAAATAGACATGGTCAGTGATGAAATATCTTCGCTTGGTACCAATTATATTATTTGAAAAAGATTTATGATGTAAAACAAAGGATGTGATAATTGCAAATCATTGCCGCATTAAATATGTGTTCTTAATTTTTTCCACCAAAATTTTTGATTCGGCAGATGTGCATCTTTGAGTTGTGGTGGTTCTTTTGTTCTTAAAAATGGAGGGTCGGTTGCTATCATCAGAGGAATAGGTCTGTCCTAGAACTATGAAACTGTTACGCAGGAATGAGAATGAAGTACTATAGGCGGTAATTTTAAAATTTCGTTCGAACTTTTTATCCCAGCTGTTTGGTGAGGTAGTAGATTTATTAATGTAGAAAGTTAAGGAGAAGGCCTTTCACTGAGATCTCAGTAGCAATAATTAAGGAGGAACTTCTGGTAGTCTGTAAAAATTTCATTAAAAAAACTATCCTTGACCATTCGGAAAGTGGTTAATTTTTAATGATATGGGGGATTAATATGTAAGAAATTAATGTTTTTTCGTCTAATTCCAGAATGCTAGTCTCTAGAATCACGTTAATGAGGAAACATTGGTCTCCTCTTTGTTTCGTATAGCAAGTAATATGGTCTCAGATATTTATTTATGAAAACAATGACGTTCATGTGTATATTATATGTATTTTTCGATGAAGTTATCACAAATAATACTATTTAAAGATGTTGACATCTCACTATGAATTTCGAATCCATTTGATTTTTTTATTTTCAAAATGTCAAAATACTTTAGTTTCATTGATTTAGTGAAGTGAACAGTCGATGATGAGTTTTGCATAGAAAAACTTTGTTAAAGTTTTAATTAATACCTCAGTTTTTTGATTCTGCTGAGGAAGGAAAAAATAATTCCAGAATTTGATGAGCTATGGTTTTGGTCAAGAACAGTTGTTGTTGTGCTTCAACCGGATGTTGACCTCATATCTTTAAGGCTTGTGCTCTTTCAAGGACAAAAGGGAGGGAGTGTTGGTGATTCCAGTAGCAACTGGCTGAAGTTTAATTCATTAGTGAAACTTAAACCATTCAAGTATTATAGGTTTGCAAGGATTGTCCGAAAAACGTTTGAAATTTTTACGTCATTAATTTCAAATTTATTGAAAAAAATCGTTGTAATTTCAGAAATCACAAAACTATGCGGGACGAAGATGTTTCACCATCCACTAAGGTTTGCATTATTTTTTATTTTTATTAACTGCTTACTGATTTTTTGACAGTTGAAGAGAAATTGGAAAATTCATTACAATATATGTGAAAAATTAAGAGAATGATATCATCGTAATATAATGGCAGTGAAAACTTGCTTTCTTAACTCTCTTGCTCTCTACTAAGTTTTGCTTGTCTCGTCATTTGAATTTTTTACGTAAACAGTGATGTACAGGTACACACTGTAATCGTCTACTTCAACTAAATTTGAATTTGATCTCATATGCACTTTTTCCTTCACTATCACTTATCAGTGAGCATTTATATCTTGTGCGCGGGCTGTTCAGCTGAATTATTTCATTGGAATTGTTGATGGATTTCTTGGAGATCTTTAACTATTCATCTTTTAGGTGTATTATTACTTGGACGACAGTACTCCATATTTATCTGTAGTACCAGTTGCAGATGATGTTATTACACTTGGAGATTTTAAAAAAGTTTTCAACAAAAAAGGATACAAGTATTTCTGCAAACAATTGGACGAAGCAGTTGGCTGGTTAATATTCCGATAATTTCCTTAAAATAATTACATAAAATCTTTTATTTTGGAACAGAGTTTTGAACTGATTGAAATTTGTTTAATTCTATAGGATAATTTTATCTAAATGTGTGTTACTGTCTCCCCATATTTCTCGTCACCTTTTGAAATAAACATATTGTATTTAGTGAAGTGAAAGTAGAAATCCAAGATGATTCGATGAAGTTGGTTAAATCGGCAAATGGACTCATCGAATTGGTCCTTCTCTCCTCATTCGACAACATTTATTCTTCAGGCACACTGCCAAGAGTATCTAACAAAGCAAATAAAGGACAGCTGGGTGCCAAGTTGAAGGTGATATTTTGTAAGAGCAATTGTGAATCATTTTGTAACCGAGTTCTTGAGTTCAGATTTGAGAGCTTTCATAAATGACTGATGTAAAATTAAGATTGACAGATTTTGCTTCTTGAATCTTGACATATTTTCAAATTTTCAGGATTTCAATTTGAGAAAACGAAGATCTTTGTATGACCTAGCTAGTGAGAATCGCGATCTGTTGCGAATGCATCGGAACAAAAGTGATGAAAATAGCATCACGGCGAGCAGTTTGTCGACCGTGATCAGCAGTAAGTGACGTTGATAATATAACTATACTGTATGAATTTTTGTTGATTTTAAGAGAGTTCAAGATGATTGAAAATGAAATGGGAAGGAAAAAAGGTTTTCAAAAAAAAAGCCTTGATTTAGCTGACATTGGTTGCGTTACTCTACTTAGTTTCTTCATCGCTGCTGCAAGAAAAATGTCCATTATTTTGACTGTTACGTTGCAGCTTAGCAAATTATCATGAAAATTATCTCAACGGTTTCCATTTTTTTTCCCATACGGTTGGTACGAAATTTAGCTCCGCTCAAAATTTATGGAGCATAACTAGCTTTTTGAGAGTGAATGGCGGGTTATCCTGTTTATTTTAAAAATTATTCTTACTTAATTTCCATAATAATTTGCTAAGCTGCAACGTAACAGTCAAAATATTGGATCTTTTTCTATGATTATTTTCATAATTCGTACTTTCACATCACAAGAAATTTTTAAGAGTCAAAAATTATGGTGTGCAGGTTATAAGGAATTTTCTTCAACATTATTGACTGTAAAACTTTTGAAATTCTTTTTCTGTTTGTTTATTCGGTATCTTCAAAAAACAAAAAAGGCTAAGACTAAAACTGATTTCAGAAAGAGCTGGGGAAGGTTTGGCAGAATTATATCCATCAAATTCGGAAGATCCTTATCATCTGGAAGATGTGAATTCAAGGTAATTTCAAGATTCATTTTAAAATAATCTGATAAGTTAGTCATTGTTGTTTGATTCTTTTTTTTGCAGATATTTTAAACATCCTAGCGCTTGTGCTCCAGCCTTTCTTAATTCACCACTTGCTAGTCTGAATGAGATACCTTCATGTCCTCGTCGTCAAAGACGTCCCCGCAAAGAAAGATATCGAAAAGCATATGTACCGAGCACAATTTCATCTGTAACTGAAAGCAGGTTTGTTTCAAATTGTTGCTTGGTTCTTTTTCATGGAATAGGTTTGGAAAGATTTCAAGTCTAAAATCTTGTTTCAAAAAGTTCTGTATTTTTGTGGCACAACTTTGTGTATCATTCTTCAGCATGACTTCTCTTTCACTTCCTCGAATCGATGTTGTAACGCTACCCATGACAAATGGAGTTTTCTTGGGAATTTCAGTACTAAGTCATGATGGTGGCATTTTTATTAGCGAAATTCACAGCGGTTAGTATTTTCTGAACAAATTTTTTTTATTAACTAGCAGAACTTCTTTCGAGGAATGTTGAAACTTATTTCCCTGTCTAAAGCCTCATTTTTGCGGTGTAGGCGGTATAGTTGATATGGACGGTCGGATTGAAGTTGGTGATCAGATTGTGCAGGTGAATCGGAGCTCATTCGAAAATTTAAGCGACGTTGAGGCAGTTGATTTGCTGCGTAAAGCGGCAGCTAGTCGAAGGTTGGTTTTTTGATTTTTTTCTCTCTGTTTTTGCAAATTTCTGTACTGAGTTTCAGTGTTGAGGAGCTAAATTGCTAATACTTTATTTAGCTGTTCCATTGCAGGCCGATCACTCTTTATGTTGCTAAAAGAACTTGTAGCAGTTCTGGTAAGCGAGCTGATATACTCTCAGGAATTGCTTCTGAAACGATGCCTATCGATGTGTCTCTGTGGGTGGAAAGCACAAAGTAGATTTTTGCCCTTGATATAGCAAAACTGTTTCAGTGTTATTTATTATTGCATCATGATCAACCGTTTTTTGCTTAATTTTCCTACATTTTATTCATTTTGCGGTTATACCCTATAATGTGAAAAGAGCTTCTATATCCTCGTGCGATTGCAAGCTTTGCTGACGGTCACATGCCTCCTCCCATGCCAGACGGATCTCAACCCGAAAGTCAGTTAATGTGTGTCTGCGGGCAGGGTGAACTTTTTGTCTTTACATGCATCATATGAAAAAGGCAGCTTTTACTCGAAACTGTACAAATGGATTTTAACTAACCCTGTATGCCAACGATCTAACATCTGCAATACTCTGGTAATTCGTTCACACGGCAAAACTACGACGACGACTAATTCAAATTTTCATTTTTCAGTCAACTCAACTTTACTGTTGTTATTTACATTGATTCAATTTCAGACACAATGTTATGAGGCCAAAGGGTCGTGAGGAAATGCTTTCGGTCAATAATGGTGAAGCTGCTGAAGAAACTGCAACTGATCTAGAAGGTGCTTATGCGGAGCGAAGAAACGGAATTTCGTCAAGCAACCAGCACTGTGCGAAATTAAAGCAGTTAAATCCACCCGAATTGAATATTTCACTTAATGTCGAGGATATTGCAAGACGAAAAGAAAATGAAGAAAATGGTTTGAAAATATTTTATTCTGTGTATGTGGTTCGGTCAAAGAATGTTGGGTGTTTGGTACTAAATATCACCGATCTGTTTTTGACTTTTTAATTTAACTGTGTTCATATTACAGAACTGCAACTCGATAATTTGAATGTTGATATGGATCCGGTGATCATTCTGAAATATATGGCTCTACCCAATTCGGGACTGCAAATAAAGAACCGAAAATGGCTAAAAATTCCTGTGCCGATGTCCTTCATTGGTATGATTTTCTTGTAAGGGTCATTTGTTATCACATCGAACATGTACACAAGTACATTGATTTAGGGTATGATCTGGTCGATTGGTTGATGGAACATGTCCATGGCATCACAGATCGTAAAGCTGCGCGGATCTATGCTTCAAAGCTCTTAGCAGCGGGACATATCAAACACGTTGTCAATAAACTTACATTTACGGAAAAATGCTATTATATTTTTGAAGGTGATGTCAGTTTTTTTTTTAAAAAAAAGATCTTTTTACTTTTGTTGTAGGAACAAGTAAAAAGTTCTCAATAGAAATTTTAGCCTCTGATTCTTTTCTGAATTGCAGGATTCGTCTACTTTCCTGAAAAATAACTTCTGCATTTCAGATTCAATACTTTCTGTCCGTAACAAAAACAAATCAGATTCATCACTGGGTAAGGCTGGCGCTGAAGTTACTACTGAAGTAACATATGTTGGTTCACCAGCTCCAGCACATCTTTCTCGTGCTACTACACGAAATACTCTGAGTGGAAAAGTCATGCTTGATCAGTCTTGGCCTCACTTAACGGTCGCTCCAAGTGGCCAGCAAAATAGTTTTTGTGACAGCTCAACGGTTGGTGCTTTAGAGACTCCCTTTCTTGATTAAATTTTAGTTTCTAGTATTTTGTTCGAAAATATAATGGCTTGATGACGGCTTCTTTTCATAATCCCGTTATTTTTAAAAATTCGCATTACAGAATGATTATGCATCCGTTCTGGGTCCAGATATGATTGATTCTGTGGTGCTTACCGAAGCACCAACGCTAAAACTATCAAATCGCACACTTCCTGGTCGTCTAAGTATAAAACAGCTTGTTGATGGATGTCGGGTAGAAATATTCTTAGTAGCGTTTTTAAACCTTAAACCAAATCCTTGTGGCTGGTGAAATAAAAGTTCAATTTCATTTAGGTTGCTCAGCCACCAAATACACCGAACTCACTGCTACACGAACAAAGGAATGGTAATAGCGAAACTGAATTTGAAATAGTCAAGGGCAACAAAGTTTTGGCGGCACTAAAATAATTTTCAAAAAATCAGAAAGTTATCTCGAGCTCACTGGTTTATCTCATGCCTTTATTACTTGAAACAGTAAGAAATTTTTGATCGTGCAGTAAAAATCAGATGGTCTTAAAATCTCTAAGGAGAAAAAAGTTTCCAGCAAATTTTGTGAGCGACAATTTTGTTTTGTGGAAAGAATAGAAAAATTCGGACAGTTTTTAGATATCTTGTTTTTGTTTCGATTTTCATTTCATTCTCAATCCATGGCATGTGTTTTATATTATTAGAAAGAAGCAAACCGATAAATTTCATTCGTAAATACTGTATTTTTTGGATACAAGTCACATGCGTATGCCTGCATGATGTATAGTCTAGAACTCTTGTCGTATATAAAGTTTCTTTCCACAAAAGCTTCCTACATTAATTGTAATTAAATCTAAATTTATTTTCTAATAAAAGCCATCAAGTCTACCGTCCAGTTACAATGCAATCGTTTTGTCGTCCTTCAGTAAACACAAAATAATACGTAATTAGGAAGACCACAAATCCTAGTGGATAGAATAAACGACAGACATTGTCCAAATACCTGGAAGTATGAAAAAAAAAAAAAACTGAATGGTATGAAGCTGAATTATAAATTGAAGTGAAGGATTGAAATATGAAAAAGGATAGAAGTTTTGTTTTTTCCAATGCAATTGCTTCACTAACCTTCCACGTTTATGATATCGTTCAGCTCTAGCTAACATAAATTCTCGTGATTGCTCATTTAATTCACTTCTCTTTTTTGCTGCTGATTTTCTCTAAATATATGAGTAACAGAGAGCTTATCGTAATAACATCAAACGCTGTCATATTAACATTAACTAACCAATTGCTTAGCCCGTTTATCCATTGCAATAACAAAAATTGTCTGTAGAAGTGTAGTAAATACAAAAGCTGTAATAAAACCAAACCATAAATCGATAGCCTTAAAAAAAAGAAAAAATAATTTTAATGAAATGTTCAAGAATTTTTGTTCGCATTTAAAGTTTGAAGCAATCCAAACCTTCATATAAGAAACACTTGGAAGATGTTCGCGTGAACCAGCTGATTCAGTTGATAATGTTAAAAGTACCGTTATTGCTACACCAATACGTCCTTCCATAAATTCTTCTGGAAGCCATACACCAACCTAGCCATACATGAATGGTATCCTATCATTAATTTCCTATTTTTTAATTAAAAAATTAAAAAAAAATGAAAATTCATAGAGTAAAGAAATACCCATGAAAACATTAATGCCAATGAAGTTGGTATATATGTTTGAGCAATATGAAAGCCAACATCACGTTTTAATCGGAAAATTGCCTTTAAACATGAAAAATGTCCTGCAAAAAAAAAAAGGAGAATTGTCAAGTTTATGAAATGAAAAATTTTAATTATAAAAATGGTAATGATGATATTTTACTGTAATTTTTTTAAATACAACAATTCACCACCCGTGACACATTGGGGAAAAAAGAAAATTTCACCTCAGACATATTTCATTTAACCAATTTAGAATTCCAATTATCACTAAAAAATAATATGGTCCATTAAATTTTGTATTAATTAAATATGCTGAAATGAAGCTCTCGATGCATACCATCGGTAAATACACCAATCATTGCAAATAAATAATTGCTTAAATTTAGCATACCATTCTATATTATCATTATTATTGATTGGAATAAATGAATGTTAATGAAGAGTGCTAATAAAATTGATTGGTTGAATATCGTTAAGTTCCGTTTCAATCTCAACGATTTCATGCCCTCTCTCTCTCTCCAAAGTTTTTTGCAAACTTTCTCTTCTTATGGTACTTATTTGCTATCCGTCTCGTGGTCATATTTAGCCATAAATGAGGTTTACCATCCTTTCCGGTGGCTGCAATATCAAACAACCCGACTCCAAGGTATAATACATACCCCCCTTCCCCTCCCTCCCGGTACAGGTCTACTAGCACCTTCTGTAGATATTGGCCTCGCTCAAGGGGGACCTAAATATGTTACGGATAGTTATACCTATACGTTACATTTCTATTTAAACAAATATTTAAATAGATTCAGCGCTTGGGTTCAGACAACTTCTCAGCGGGACAAGCGGTGTTTAGCCATCCTTTCCGGTGGCTGCAATATCAAACAACCCGACTCCAAGGTATAACACATACCCCCTTCCCCTCCCTCCCGGTACAGGGGTATGAAGTTGAGAGTAATAACAGGGTCTGTGAACAGGTCGTCATATTTCCGAAAGAGGTCATCATACTTCCAGAGGAGGAGGTTATCATACATACAAATAGAATGCATGAAAAGGTCATTATATAGATGTAATGCCTTAGAGGTCATTCCGGAAGAGGTTTTCATACTTCCGGAAGCTATCATCACATAAATAGAATACCTGATTTTCTGGTTCTTTGACAATACGTTGGCTCGTAACGATGAATGTATAATTCAGGTAGCGTAACTTCCGGATTTTTATCAATTGCATTACGTTTATTTGAAAACCATTCAAATCGTACAGTTTGTATTGGATATGCAACTGAAATTCACGCTACCTATACCATCTATCTACCTGTGATTATATTTTGTCCATAATGCTTGTTTAGAAATTACAAAAAGCAAAATTCATTTAAAATTTCTCTTAAACATGAATAATTTCAATTTATACACTTACATGATTTAATTAGCAATTCACAAGTTTGCTTATCGTGTGGATACTTGCAAAGTACAAGATTACATGCTGGCTTCAATTTGATTCTGAATGAAATTTTCAATTAATTCAAGTAGTTCAATAGTATTTTTAAGAATTTCCTTCCAACTAATAAAAGTATTTTCTATTATGAAAATACATTTTGACAAACAATTTTAATGATAACAAAGGAAAAAAAACCAGTTCAAAATAATGATAATACCTTGTTTCGTACAGTACTAAGCCATCATTAAAAATTCTCATCAAAAAATTGAGAAATGTAACTTCATGGAATGAAGCTTCTTTAGCATTAGCAAAAAATGGATCAGGTCGCCAGATTTTTTCCAAAATTTCTTCCTCTTTAACAAGAATTGCTTTTTTATATGGATTTACTAGGCGTGCATCACGCCATGCCATCATTAAGAAGATATCCATATCATAGTCCTACAAATATATATATATGGAAATATTATACTATAAAATAATTCCAAAACCATGCATGTTCACACCCTACACAAATATATACTACAAAATACTTGTCATATTGCAACACTTTTCTTTTCCATGGAATTCACTTAAATTTGTTCATTAAAAAATTTAACAATTTCATCAAATTTTAAAAATAAAAAAAAATTTTTTTTCATGCACAACAGCAATTTCATGGGTTCATTGAGACAAAAAAAAAAAATTCTACAGTGTAATTAAAAAATTTTATGACGTAAAAAAAATATAGAGTAAATTTTAAGTTTTTAAAATTAAATTTAAAAAAAGTACCATAGTAGAAGTTTGAAAATTACTCATCGATTCGATGTAAATTCCAAAACGTACAACCACTGCACTACCTTGAAAAATAATTGGTGCCGAAAATGGATCATATTTGTTCTTCTGAAGAACTGGTAAAATAAACGAACCACCCAGTGTTCTGAAATTATTTCCAAAATTTTTTAATTACAAAAAAAAAAAATTTAATTCTTGAATTATTCTTAAATTTTTGTCAGAAAAAAAAAAACAACATTTTAAACAATAAATTATCCTAATAATTTTTCATTGCAATCAAAAATTAATCAATTTTCCAATCAAAAATTTTTGAAACTTTTTTTTTTATTAATTTAAATTTAGCTAAACAATTAAAAAACAAATGCAGAGAGATTTTTTTTAATAAATAGGAGCTTATTTATTGTAATATCCCATCATTAAGTTAGTAAGCGTTAGAATTTAATTTTAAAATTATAAAATTTTGTGGTATAATATTTTGTGATATACCCATTCTCGGACAATGTTCGATCAAGGATCATGTCAACTTCGGTATCATTTCGTAATTTTTCAGCTAATTCGGTTAAATTAACGCCAGATAATGATAAAGTTGTTATATTTAGCCCAATTGGTCCTTCAATTTCCACACCTGCGAATAAGAAAGGAAAGGAGTAAGAGGTTGTAACTTCAAGTTGTGAAAAGATAATTTGCAGCAACACTTCTTCCATTCATTCCACATTTTTTTTTTTTTGTTTGCAAATATAAATAAAAGGTTAACCTTTGAATTCGGCTGCGTCAAATTCATCAACAGCGCTTGGCACGAAACTGGCGCAAATGCCATCAAGCAATAAGCCAATCACTTGATGCCGGGCAAAAATATGTTTGGGTATATTTAAATGTAGTGCTTCAATTGCTTCCCAATTATTGAAGATCAATCGAGTTCTTAATTGCGATAATTTAAAAACAAACGGATAATATTTGCAAACAATGAATCCAACAAGTCCACTTTCAACTACCATTAATTGCCACCTAAATTGGTCCATTCATTCAGTCAATCATTTGCCTTTGCCTCTATTACTGTTACCCTGATGTATATTCCGGAAATGGATTGATTTGTTTGGCGCTTTGTAATATAGATGGTGAAACTTGACATAATTAATTAAATCTATTCAATTAACTCGTTCTAATCCAACCTAATTAGGAATATTTTTTACATTTTAGAAATCAATTAAAATGTAATGTATTCCGGTGAAGAAGAAAAAAAAAAAAACCCAAAATCTTAATTCGTTATTTTTGCTCAATTCCTGAATTTTCTGGAAAAATAAACAATTGAAATTAATGGAATTGATGGAGAATTTACTGTTCCTGTCCAGCGTCGAATTTAATTACAACTGATCTTTTTCGACTATCTGTATCATTGTTGGCATTTTGAATGTCTTCCTCATCAACATCAACAGATTCTCGTTCCACACTATTCCATATATCCTGAAATAAACTATTCCCCAAAAATTGTCACGTACATTGATTGAATTAGCCTATCGAAAAAGAAGAAAAAAAAATGTCAGCAAATTTCAAAAGAAAGCTAAGACAATGAAGGAATTTATGTTGCATCTTTTTGAAATTCAGAAAAATGGAAAAATTTTATTGAAATATACTACCGAATTATCCTTATTCTTCATTGGGGAAGACTCCGGAAATTCGTCACTTTCATCATTACCGCTCTTTTTCTCTGATATTTTCCGACGATGCCGAACCAAGCTATGATTATTATATGCCTCTCTTGCACTATAATGAACTTGTACTGTATCCTCAGTTAGGCAATAAATTGTATTTTATTAAATTAATGTTCAAAAATTAGAAAAAGAAGTTCAAGCTGAAACCTTTGATTGAACATTTCCATTCGTCTTACTTCAATTATTACCTTTCTGAAACAGACAATGTCATCAACATGTCCGACAATGGTGTCGCTGTTTCAGACGTTGCATTGTCTTCAAATTTCATTGACAATTCTGCAAATATCACTCATTGATACCGGGAGAAAGAGATGGTTGAAGGAATAAATATATTTTAAAATAAATGGGCAAATTGATGAAATAAATAAAAGAAACAAACAAAAAAAAAATTAAAAAATCAGTAAGCAAGCAGCAAGTAAACAAGTAAGTCTATATGATCAATAAATGAAATTATAGCAATTAATAATTACAAATCAAACTAATAAACAAATGAATAAATTGATTAATAAACAAATTTAAAAAAGCAAATAAAAAATGAACGCATAAACAAGCAGAGAACAAGATGAGTAAAGGAATGGATGAATGAATAAATAAACAAATAATTTAATTGATAATAATAGTCAAGAAAATCGCTCAGACCGATTATAAACAGCACCATCACACAGAGGCTCAAATGATCCACTGGAACTTGTGTCATAACTAGCATATGCCTGTAGCAAAGAACTGGTGGAGTCACAAGCCGGGAAAAGTGATTGCAAACGAACACGCAAAATTACTATGGGGCTTCCGAATGCAAACTGACAAGCTTTTGAAGCACAATACCCCAGATATCATGATTGTGGATCATGGATATTGCCATATGAGGTGACAGTCGAATTAATGGGAAACAGCTGGAGAAAATCACTCGATATCAGGACCTAAGAACTGAACTGCAGAGACTGTGGCATAAACCGGTGCAAGTGGTCCCAGTGGTAATCGGCACACTGGGTGCTGTGTCCAATTGCTTCTAAGTGTTTGCTTAGATCCTTG
>JABVXS010001690.1:0-12712 GCA_013365335.1 Madathamugadia hiepei | reverse complement strand
TTTTAAACGAGTTTGCTCGTGTGACTAGACAGTGTCGCCCAGCTCACGTTGAGGATGTCACATCAGGACTAATACTTACCAAAGTGTGCTCTTCACGGGATCCCTTTGGTAAGGTAAAAGCGGAGAGACAAAAGCGAGTGACGAGTGGAACTTCTTTCCGAGCAAGCTAACTTGCGGGGTCACACGAGCAAACTCGTTTAAAAAAAAAATCGGCCGAATAATTATTGATTAGCTATAAGCTTAGTTATTCATAAAAATGGTTTTTCTTTCTTTTTTTTTGAAAATTTTATGCATTCACTGTACTTTATTCAATGCTCTGTACTAAATATAATGTAAAGTTGATTTGAGATTAATTTCTACAGTAATTAATTACTTGATTGCTATAATAATTTGGTCAATTTATCCATAGCTTAATTTCTTTTTTGAGATCCGATTTTCTTTCGCAATATTGTTTGAAGAGAAATTTGTGAATTATAAAGTTTAAAAGGCATTCAATTTTGAGTCGGAGAAAGTTTTAATGTTGAAAAATTAACAAAAATAATTCAATCCATTGGTATTGTTCAATCCTTCTTTTTTTTTTTTTTTAAGTCCCTTACTTCATAAATAATCTTTACATCAAAACGATAATTTTACGTTCTTTACTTCAAAAACGTTCTTCATCATTCATTCATCAATATTGATTAAAATTCTTCATGGTAAAAATTCCGTAGCTTTTTATAACGTTCCCTACGTAAAACAATATTCTTCGCATTAAAACAATTACTTACTTATTACCTTTTTTTTTTTCAAAAATATTCTTTACTATTAATCGTAAAAATTCGTTACGTCAGATAAACATTACCTTTTTTTTTAACAATCTGTTAAAGGATTAAAAGATTAAGAGTGAAACTGTAGTAAAGATGACGAATCTTTTGACTCCATTATATTATACAAACCTGAAATAATAAGAATGTCTGATGGAAAAGCATAACGACACAATCATTCTTTATGATTTAGCCGCAAATGTTTGCATTACGTAATTGAAAAGCAATTTGTTGATTGCGTAAAAAAAAGGGACTATTTGAAGTTTGAAAAATTCTCACACCGAATTTCTCCTTACTACTATATAAAGATAGTATAGCATTTAGTTAAATTCATCGTTATTGGGAAAATCAAAATGAAATAAAGGAAAGATATTTAAAAAAAGGTCAATTAAAAGCAAAAAGGAATTGGTATTAATTTGGTAAAATTAATTTAATCACAAAGTATATGAAGCTTTTTTTCGTTCAATTCATTAAATTGCAATTTGCTCATGCTTTTTTTTTCAACGTTATTTTTCAATAATTTTTCTTTCCTTTTTCAGATTAACAATGCCTTACTGAGGTTGTTTGAATAATATAAGAGTTCCAGTAAAACGTCATACACGAATAACAATGTTTTTTTTCCTCGTTCAATTAAAATTTCTAATGCATAATAAGGTTATGTATGCAGAGATATTAACCGGATAAAAAAAAAAATTACTCGACATAAAATATCGTTGAAAGTGAAAGAATTGAAAAAGTCATTGCAAAACATATATTCCACGGAAGAGTATGAAATAAAAGTAATTATGCAAAAGCTCTTGTTGTTTTTTTCCTTGATCTCAACATAACTAGAAAACAAACTTCAACATCTTCTAAAAGACATAGTAAATCTTTTTATAATGAGGTTGTAAGGATAATGTTATAGAACTCCTCTTCCACACAAAAAAAAAGTTTTTACCGATATTTCGAGTGGAAATCTCAAGTTCGTCTTTTTTTCTTAATATTAACGAATTGAAAACAAACTGCTGTTTCAGTGTTCATAATTAGTATTAATTTTAGCAGTAAAGAGAAAACGGACGTATCACTTCATAGCATACGTTATAAAACGGATTACAAAAGATGCGCAAATACCTTGCACGAAATGGCAAGCTTTACTACCATTTTAAATGCTGGCAAATAATACATTAGTGGTTCCATTAAAAGACCATTAAAAATTCTTCAAAATATCTTTCTATTAAAAAAAATGACTTCATGCTTCTTTCAATCAATTGCCAGCACTACTTGAAGCGGAACGTATCGTTGAGGTAAGTACCGTTGAAAATGGCCGTGCAGACATCAGCCGTTCAACCATCATTTTTGCATATCGCAAACGATCCCTGTAAAAGGTCCGAAGTAAATGATAATTTTCCATTGTTGCCTACTTCAATGAATAAAAAAACTAATGATTCCGCTCAGCATTTACAAATTGTCACATCGTGAGTTGAAAACAGAATTCAATTCTGTCAATTTCAACAATCAATTTCAGTTCAATCCACAAAAATTTCATTTAAGAGATAAACTTACAAAAGCGCTTTCGAGCATCCATACTTGGCAAGAGCTGAAAGTTTCAGAACACGAAAATTGCGTTCACTATCGATGTATGTTGCAGCTCCCATCAAAGGACAAATTACAAGCTTCGTATGGTCCTAAATAAATAGCTTAATTAGCTAGATTATGAAATATTGATCAGCTCGAACTATGATTTGATATACACGCAATATGGAGATTATAACTGAATGGAATTCCGGCAACTACTGGTAACTTCAAAATTACATGAAATTCAAAAAGATAAAGTTTGTCTCACTTCGAAAAAGTTAAGCTGCAGCGTTCCATTGGTCAGATGAAGAACGATAGCAGATTGCGTTCGGAACCAAATACGGAGAACAGGTAAGCGAGCTAATTCATCACCTTCACGTATGGGCATGTCAGCGCCGGTCTTTTGCAAGTGCTCAGACATGTAATTTTTGAAATACTGAAGCAGAGTGATCTTTTTTTGCAGTTTTTCAGGATAATGCTTTACAGTGTAAAAATGCTCGTCGTTTTCGCGTCCCAAATACTGTACTTGTCTAAATTGAGAAAAATGAATTACAACTATATTGCAACCCTTAAATAGAAACTAAGAAATTAATTATGTACCTGAAATGTTTAAAAAAAGTTTGCAAGCAAAAATTAGGAACCCAGAATAATGACATAACACTCGGTTGAAGTGCTCCATCGTCATTAGCAGATAAGGAAAAAGGAAACTCACTCTCCCGCTGCATCCAGAACCATCTTCGTATTATCATTAAATACAACTCCAATGGAATTATCAGAAAGTTGATATCCCAATCCATACTTGTCGGAATAATCCACCCACTTTGAGATCCAAAAAACTGGCATAGCAGCAGGGTCTTCCAAGTCATCTGGAAAATTAATAATATAGAACAAATTTTCGAGAAAAATCAATAGATTACAATGTAACAGAATTTAATTACCGTCTCGAATGTTTGGATTCTCCACTGGTTTACTACTAGAGACTTCCGCCAGCTGTCTACATAAATCGGACAAATAACAATCAGATGGATGATCACCAGTTCCATAAGTCACCCCTGTAGTAAAAAATAAAATTCATTCTAGAAAAAAGCTTCTGTAGAATCACAACTTAAAATCAAGGAATAACATTAAGTTTATAATTTTTTGAGCAAAAAATAAATAAAATACAATAAAGTAATAATGAAATAAATAAAATAATTGGATAAAAGCTCGCCGTGTACTACCAAATATTAAAGAGTTATTAAAGAGTCTGAAATTTTCTTACTAGCATATCAAGATTCGTTCGTTCAACTTAATTACACTTTACTATAGTACTAGTAAAAACATCACGTATATATACTTCAAATCTAATTTACATAGATCACTGAACTCCTCGCAGTGCTGAAGATGGCAATTACAATGTCAAAAAATTTATTTTCTAAACTTCGCCACTGCTTGGTACCTAACAGCATGATCCATCTGAAAATTCAACTAAATAAAAAAATTGAAAAATTTACTAGATATTTTTCAAAAATCGATGGAACAACATCTAGAAGGGTGAGCTATTAGATGTAGAAGTAATTTTTTAACGAAGTCAAATTTGCTTTAAAAATATAGAATAAAACTCTTCCAAATTAAAAGTTTTATAAAAAAATTGACATTGTAAATATTTAATAATTCGTTCATTTTCACATTCGAATCCGAATTAGAACGCGATTTTAATCCTCCCCAACATATCACCCTAATAAATATCCATCTGCTTAATCAGCGCAAATTACAATGAATGGACATGTCATAAAAAATACCTCTTACATTTCGCTTTAATTTGTATCAAACAAAACTTACCACGTGAGTCACATACACGTTGCTTCACGTTTGGAAGAGCCTGCAACTCGGGAACGGAAGTCAAAGAACGCACTGGCGCTGCTAAGAGGTCCTACAAATTCAAACTCATCAATCTATGGTGAAAAGCAAGAAATTAGAATATAGGGAAAATGTAATTTTTGTTTTTACCTTACGCATGCGTTCTTTTGGGCTAGTCATGTTTTCCTGCCTCAATTCATTTAGAGCGGATCGTTTATCCGGAATCTCAGTATTAGCAAATTTAGGAGCCATTGTAAGGCATGATGTTGGCAGCCTGCTCGGGGTATAACCTTTGAAAAATGAGTAATGCGAGACCTAAAACAAAGAAAACCACTTGACTCTCATTTTGCATATAGCATTCATTCATTGTTCGCTCTGGATGATGGCTTCTCCAAATTATGTATGGGGCTGGTCATTTTGATTATTCTTCATCTATTACAAACCAAAAATGATTTCTAAATAAATAGTTCTAAATAATAAAACTATTAGATAAAAGCAGAAACCTCGTAAATAGTAGGACGTTTTTCAGGGTCGGTTTGCAGCAATCGCCGAATGAGCACCTCAGCTTCTTCACTAACACGGCCTGGTATTGAATAATTGTTGGTTTTAATTCTATTGTATGTGTCCTAAAATAATGACTTCTTGTAATGTCTATGAATGCAGAATATTAAAAAAAGAATCATGCAATATTGCAGCAATTAAAAATATATCAACAAAGTAAACACCTTGAGAGAAGAAGTTTCAAATGGAGGTTTCCCGACCAATAATGTGTACAAAATACAGCCAATTGCCCAGATATCGACTTCAAAAGAATGGCCCTTTTTATCGAGCATTTCAGGTGCGATGTAATTAGGTGTGCCACATAAGGTCTTCTTTCTGTTAAAAAAAAAAAACTCTTTCGAAAAGCAGGAAACTAATATTTCGCTAAAGGAAATCAATGTCACCATTTAATTCTTAAACTTTTCCAAATTCAATATCATTCCAATAATGGCAACAACTAACATAACAGATTCCGGAAAAAAAGAATGATAAACTGGAAAAATGAATGATAAAACAGTAAAACTGTTTTTTCCTAATCATTTCTCCTGGTCAAGTTGTCGTTTCGGATAGTAAATACAACGATGAAAACAAACCGTTGTCCATCTTCTTCGACTACTGTCGCCAAGCCAAAATCACCAACCTTAATCTCCATTTCTTCATTTAAAAACAAATTGCCTAATTTCAAATCTCGATGGATGATTTTCCTCTTATGAAGATACTCGCAAGCCTCAGCAATCTGTAATAGAAATAAACATACAAAAAAAAAACGACTCACACAAAATACCTCAAGTATTCCACTGGATTACACGACTATCACTAGTGAAATATGCATACCTGTTTTGTAAAATAGCGTGCTTCTGGTTCAGTCACGTATTTGCGACGTTTGTGCAGTTCCATTAAAGACTAAAAGTATGAAATAAAAATAAAGTGAAAATTAAGTCAGTGGTGAGATGAAATAAATAATGTATTCAACAAAGCGGTGAAAAGTTGTGCTGCAGTACGACAGAATTCATCTTTGAAATTGGAATTCTCAACGGAAAATCCAGATTTTAACATATAAAAACAGACTCTACGTGGACACAGCTCCAACAAAATGTAGACATTGTCAGCATCTTCGAAGAAACCATCCATTCGCACAATATGCTTCTGTTGTAAATTTCGATGTATTCGGATCTCTTGAGCCATCTGCAAGAATTTAATATATGTCCATCAAATATTTCCTTAACAGAATGAGTGAAATATGTGCAAGAAATAGTAGTGCTAAAAGTTAGCAAGAAAATACAATCCTACTTAATTTGGAGACGTGAGGATTTTTGAAATTGTTCTACCATAGAGCATAGATGAAAATTAGACTTGGGAAAGGTGAAAAACTAAATCTCCGTTATCTAAAAACAGTCGGATCAATAACTATTTAAGTTAGAAACATATACCTTATCACGTTGATGACTTTTCAATAGAAGCAATTTTGAAACTACTTTGCCAGCATAAAATCTCTGATCCTTTATATCCATCAGTTCGTAGCACCGAGCAAAACCACCTTTGCCCAAAAATCTTCCTTTTTTATACGTAGCACCCGTTTCCGCATTTACCACAACATCAGGTACTTCTTTCAAAACAGGTTTCTTCGAGCTCATTTTGGTTAACAGAACTGAAACTAAAATATAGACCACTGTTGATGCTGTTGTAAATCAAAATCACCTAAAATGATTTTCCTTTTGAGTAAAACTTCTAAAAAAATTTTTTTCAATAAAATTATCCGATATTATTTCATCACTTGAAAAATATAACATGAAATAAATTCAATTTAATAGCATTCAAATTTTAAACGGGAAAAGTTTTATTGCTAATTAGACTAATAATAAGGTATGATGAATTAACGATCCTGCCTCATGATATTTTTCATTCTGTCATCGCACATTTCAATTCAACAATGTTCTTATTACGTATTTCACCGTTTCAGAAAGTGACACAAATTTGTTATCAAAAAAATAATACCGGTAAGAAAATCTTACGGAACATACGAGAAAAGAATGATTAAAAATTTTTTACTCAATTTTTAGACGTCTCCGAATATCGTTTAGCAGCTGACGTTACGACAAAAGTCTCAGAATACCGCCTAGCCAACTACGTTACGGCTCAGAATATCGCCTAGTATTTTACGTCACGACAAACGAATTAAATCACCGTTTAGTTGCTTGCGTTACGGTTAGAATGAGCGATGTTAGAAATGAACTGTTAAGGATATACAACATTGCTTAAATATTCTCTAATTCTAGCCTAATTACCCAAATTGATATTGAAATTTCTTCGCACTATACCCAACCCAACAAATTAGCAATGGAAAAGAGGAAAAAAAATGTAGGGCAATCAATAAAGATCAAGGAATTGATGTATGGCACGTATGTGTGAAAGAAAAGCATGAATAATACACGTACACTGAAAGAAAGGTAAAAGAATCAATGCCATTGCCAATAGGTAAAACAGACATCATTATCGAATATGAAGAAAATTTCCGCAAACACATATGCAAATTTTTAGATTCACTGAAAATTAAATGGTCTCTCAAGGACTTTTCTTTCCATCTAATGTCATAATAAAATCTAGATTTGTCATTTTTTTCTTTAAAATAAATGTAAGTACTTTTCATACAAGCATAGAGTAGTTTTAAAAAGATAACAAATCATTTTCGATTGCATTAAATTCGAAATATTGAAGCTGATAATTTCGGGTGAAATTAGTAAGAATTTCTCATTTAACTGTGCATCACACGTATATTACACACCCAAGGTGAATTAACGAAATTAGTTACTAACAGTTTGTAAGATTAGCTAATATACATTACTAAAATTCAATCCTAGGCATTTAACAACTTGATCACATCCACTAATAAAATATAACGAACTATCGAAAAATTTTTGATTTTCAAAATTCAAAAAATTTTTCCTCGAATATGTTGGGATCGCTTTGCAAATGTTTCTTCCCACATTGCTTTTTTGCTGCCCAGAATTTGGTGCATTGTGAATTTTACAATGTGTTTTATTGTAGAAGAAACTATCTTTCGGGTATATTTCGCAATTGTGATTTGTGAGAAGGAAAAACTATAGAAGACATTGCAGGATACAGTATCGTCATCAGCATTGAGCTACCATACTGTAGTTTTTGGGTTACCATACCGTAATTACCGGCAGTTTATCTTGGGGAAAAACTGTAGAAGACATTTCAGGATACTATTAGGTTTAACAAACTTCTTCTGTAGCTGGCCATTGTTTGAAATTTCTTTTCTTCTTCCATCGCCTGGTTTGATATTCGTGATATAACCCAGCTGTCGCAAAAAGTAATAATTTTGGTTTAGTTCATTTGAATGGCTTCCGTTGCGCTGTTGCCATTTTGGCGACAAATACAGCATCGTTGTGAGCACTGAATTGCATATTGTAAGGTTATCATACTGTAATTCTCGACACTTTATCATGGGAGAAAAAACTGTAGAAGACGTTTTAGGATACAGTATCGCTAACAGCACTGAGTTACTGTGAGAGCCTTAAAGTGGCGGAAAGGTTTGAGTGGTGTGACTGGACGGAGCTGCCCATCTCACGTTGAGGTAGGAATAATACTCACCAAAGTGCTCTTCACAGGATCCCTTGGGCAAGGTAAAAGCGGAGAGACAAAGCGAGTCACGGTCTAACCAGCGAGTGATTAAATATAAGGTTAAAAATCACAACAAGTCTTAGTTCCCTGAACGTCAGGAAGTCCTTCCTTCCTCCTACGCTGGCTGGAAGGAAGCAGAATGACGAGAAGTAGCTAAGAATCTCAGGTGCCACAGCCGGCGTTGGCCAAAAACGGATCTCTTGATATGCATGTACCACGCCCACGGTGTATCGAGAGATGATCAACTGCTCCTTTTGATGGAGGAAAAACAAAAAATCATGTACGACATTCTCGGAATCTATGATCGGATCAAAAGGTTTGCCGAAAGCACAAATGAAGCTAGGTGGTAATTTCATCGAAAAATACGTCTATTTAAGACACGCACGAAACGATCTCATAGAAGAAATCCAACAAAGGGTAAGGGCAGGATGGCAGGCATTTAACAAAATGAAAGACATCTTCCTGCACCCCTCTCTAACACCGAAGATGAAAGCGGAGATCTTCAGCTCGACGGTCCTTCCTGCGATGCTGTATGGATGTGAAACGTGGGCACCCGCAAAAGCTGAAATACAGAAATTGGATGTGACCGTAAGAGTCATCGAACGTATGATGGTCGGAATTTCGTTACGCGATCACGTCCTAAACGAAGAAATAAGTCGTCAAAGTGGAGTATGCAACATCGCACGGGAAATCATAACGACCAAATTGAAATGGTCTGGACACGTATGCTGCATGCAGGATTGTCGGTGAACCACCAAAGTTCTCCATTGGTATCCCAGAGGTGTTAAAAGACCTCCCGGAAGACTTCCAAAAAGGTGAACTGACCAAATTAAAGAAATATGCGGCGAAACGTGGAAAACAATTGCTCAAAACCGAGCAAAATGAAGATTAGTTATATGACAAAGGGTTAATACAAGGAAACTCGTTGAGGTATCGATCGAACAAGGAACAAGGATTTTGCAAATATCTTTCAGGAACGACTATTAAAACTATCTTTTTCTGAATTAAACTATCATTTAGGCTACTGTACAAAAAAAAAAATCGTTTTAGTTGGTAATTTTTTGGAATTAAATTTCAATTTGAAATTGATTTATTTCAATTATTTGTTCTGTTCACATTAAGCTACTGTGACCATCTTTCGAGGAAGATCACTGTAGTTGTCTTTTGCATGAATGTATGTGACGTAAATGTTTGTTATCATTTCTTTATTCATGTTTGACAATTTTTAAACATGAAAGTAAAATTTGGAAGCATTCTATTCGTAAACCATTTAAATCACATACAAAATATTTTGTTGATAAATTTTTTTGCTTACTTCAACGATGAATTCTTCAGGTGAAGAAAGCATTCTTTTTATCATTTCCGTCAAAGTTGCTATTTCAATTTTAACTTTGCTTCTGACGGACATATGGGTTTTATATCCGGTAAAGTTTCCTTTTGCAAGCATTCGATAAATTCGCTATCACAATTACATGCTTTTGCTCTACATGTATTTTCTTCCTTTTCTAAATTAATTTTAAATAATTCTGAAAATGTCTATATTTGCCCTTTTATTAATCAATTTTCAATTATTTTAAAAAAGTTGTTTTAATTAATATTTTCAAAAAAGTTTACCGCATTTTTTTATTTTGCTTAAATTACCATTTATTTATTTATTTTTAAACTGAATTAATGTAATTTTAGGGATAGTAATTGAAATTATGAAATTATCACAATGATATGTTTAGTGGGATAATATGCAAATTGTTTAAAATTTAAAAATTTTTAAATTTTAATTAATTTTTCTTCCAGTAATTTTATTGTAAAAAAAAAAGAAGAAGCAATGAAACAAACCAGTACAGACTGGAATTCTATCCTTGCATTCCCAATTGTAAGGAAGAATGTACAAAAGGAATTTGTATTTGCATGCTTTACTTTCCACAGCTGCATTATAGCAACCATTATGACGTATGCAACACCTGAAATTCATGAATGAAATTTAAATGAAATCATTGATGCTAAACAATTTTCCATATGGTACTACTGCTACTATATACATGCAATTTACACGTCATCGCTAAAATATTTTTTCCAATAAAATTGATGATGAGTGTGAAATGATTTCATCTATGAAATGGTGGTGGTACTTTGGTCTCTTAGCAATTTGCTTTTTTTGTTTTTCCTTTAAATTTGATTTGATTTAAATTTGCATGCATGAAGAGATTAAAAGTACCATAAGCTTAAGTTTATAGTAGCAAAATAACATGGCAAAAATTAGCTAAATTTTAGTGAAAAATTTTTGTTACAATTTTTTTTCAAAATTACATGTCAATTTCATCAACCGGAATGTTGTAATTTCGCTCTATACCACAATTACATCCATAACCATTGTAATGGAATAAATTTGTTCCATCAGTGCATTTTTTCATGCAGAACAAATTCCATAATGCCGAATATGTTGATGCTAACAAGCATATTAATATTAGCATATAAAAAAGCATCTGTAATTTTTTAACCGTAATATAAAATGATTTTTAACAATTTCCAGCGTTGATCTTTTAACAATATCATCATACAGTTAGAGTATTATCTAATTGTGCTCATTAAGCTATTGCTTACATTCGACATGAGATCATTAATTACATTAGCAATTATTGCTTTCATTTATCTTCGTTTAATTGTGCTCATTAAGCTATTGCTTACATTCGACATGAGATCATTAATTACATTAGCAATTATTGCTTTCATTTATCTTCGTTCGCAAAGCCAATCAACGATGGATAAACAATGGGAACACGCAGTGGTAACGTAACAGATACGGTTTGTCAATGATACATACATATATCATAGTAACTCAGATAGATTGATATTCACTAAATGTTGCTATGGAATCGAAGAAATGGTGGTAATGAATTGAAAGTATTGCAGAAGCGAAAAATTTTCACCAGCATCACTGATTGTTGTTGCTGTTGTTCCATCGCTTGCTAAGACAATTCGTAGGGATCATCATCTTAAATTATTTGCTTTGATCTGTCCGAGAATACAACTATTTTGTAAAGGAGGAAATAGTTAGAATGTTGGATTGATGAAAGTTATTTTTGGTATTTTAATTTACTGGTAGGTATGATAGTGGTAGTGTAAACTAAATGTACCATTTATAACAGTCTCATTTGTTCCTATCAGTTTTTTTTTTTATCAAGAAAACGATGCAACTGATAACAGTCTCATTTGACGGTCTTTAACATCAAGCCATATCAGTTATTACTATACAGTATTATTTTATTTTTCTTAATGTTAAAAATAAAAAAAAAAAAATTGCAAAAGTTAATAAAATGCAAATTTCATAACAGGTATGAATGGATGAATTAATGTAATTAACGTTTTGAACAAAAATTAAACAAATATTTTTTATTTTCCTTTAAAAAGTTTAATTTTTTTTTTTCGTAACAAATGAATAGAAATATTTGAAATTTTTTTCACTTTGTTAATTTATCAACTTTTACACTAATCAACATTCATTTCAGTGCAGTTTTAATAAAAAGTTATACAATTCATGGATTGAAAAAAAAGAAAAAAAAGAAGAGATTGAAGTGTTTGTTTTTTGTTTTTTAAGATTAAAATTGCTCAAATTTTTAATCAAATGAATTTTAGATGAATGATGATTCATTTTTCATAAGCATATAAATAGTTTTTATACCCATAAATAATTATTCAATTTTTGTGATTAAAATTGTGAGCTTTGGAGTTTTTTTTGATGTTGTTGTTGTTGAAAATGCATGATATGCTTTAGCGCACATCTTTGTAAACATTCAAATTATCATTTAGGGTCAACATCCTAAAGCTCATATAAGATGAAGCGGTGAAAATTTGCATATCAATTCATGTTTGTCTTTTTAATATTTGTATCGATCGTATGCGGTCGTTTCCCGACGACAAACCTTAGCGACGGGTGGGTGGGGGTAAATCTAGTCGCAGTCGCATGAATGCTAGGGCGTACTGCAACGATGATGTGCATGGACAAGACCTGGTATATGCGAATCATGTGATGAGCAAGGGTTTCTGGCTTATGGACGATGCATAGAACTGTGACGTGCAGACGCTTTATAATAGCGCAACCCTACAACTACGTGGTACAAACGCTAAGAAGAAGAAGAATTCATGTTTGTCTTTAATTATTGGTTAAGCTGGTTGTGATAGGAAAATTTCATGTTATCAAAAATGAAAATATATGTGATATGGATGAGTAGTTTCGGAGGAATTGAGGGAAGATGATGGCATATATATGTATCCGAAAACCAAGATAATCGTCTCAATAGATGTGAATCTAAGCCAACAGCAGAAATCTCGAGGAG
>JABVXS010001689.1:0-12713 GCA_013365335.1 Madathamugadia hiepei | reverse complement strand
AGCACTTCAGCTGGAAGTGCTATCTTAGGAAGCTTCTGGGTGGCTCGTAGGGAGTGACCATACCATTTGTGGCGTAACTCTCGGAGTTTGTCAGTGATGGGCGCTACCCGTATGTCGTCAACATCGTTCGAATGTCGTCAACATCGTTCTCACACATGTGAATAAAAATTATTTTAAAAGTATTAGATTAGTAAGTTTGAAAACAGTGATTTAAAAAAAGCTACAAATAATTTCGCGAAACTGGAAACTTTTTCTTTTTTTAAAGAACAAGTTAATATATGTATACTTGTTGTAAGCGTATTTCAAAACAGGTTTTTCAAGGATTCTTTTCAGTGCCACATTTGTAGGATCTCACTTATTCGAAGAACTTACGTTACCAAGCGTCAATCATCGACCTTTCTAACCTAAATTATTCCACAGTCCATTTGTTGATGTGTATTTGTTTATTTATTAATTGTTGCATGGTTAATTGCAAAAAAATAGAGAAAATTATGTTAGTTTTCCACAAAAACTATTGTTCCCATCAAACTGAATTTGATGGTAACCAATTTTGTACATTACATCAATTTTCATGTACGGATTCACTTATACGTTCTACATTCCAAAACGTCGAATTTCTTTTAGCGTAAAAAGGAGAACACCGAACAGATGGTTCCTTCCATATTTTTATCTAATTGGTTAAAAAATTAAGAATTCTCATTTCAGTGTTTTTCGTTCCATTCTGTGTTTGTTCAATCGGTTAATGATTCGTAAAGACGCATTTACATCTCCAGATATTGCTCAATCTAAATTATTTTAGCAAATGTTGCAATTCAAACTTGCTTCTTTTTTACCTCCAATTTCCTTCAAAGCAATTTAAATATCTTTGCTTTTCCGCATCTGTTTATGGGATGTATGAACGGATCAATCCGGACTGATGTAACGGTATTAGACTGTAACAAAAGAGGTAGAAGATCTCAAAATTCATTGCTTCAAGCGTCATTATAAGGTATCTAGCTGTAAAAAAAAACAAGTCAAATGAACAAACTTTCGTCAATGATTCTCGTAATCTTCCATACATCTCGATTGTTTACTTAACCTCGAAGTACTCTGCATCTGTGCTTGCATCGCGCCTAAGCATCGAATAGTTGAATTATCTTTGACACTAGGCACCTGCAATATCGCAACTACAGTTCACATTTACTGAGCCTCAATGACGCCAAACATCAGTAACTAACCAGCTGCTGAGGTCAAGCAATGAAAACTCATAGAATTCGAACAGCGTGTGTTCGAATTTTCTTTGCACTGAAGTATTCAGTGTGCTTACAATAACCGGCAGACTGGTGACTGGACGAGAGATTTGGGGGAGGAGGGGTACGAGGGGGGTCAGTTTGTCTTTGAAATGGAAAAGAGTGTAGTGGTTGGCTTGTTTCAGTTTTGAGAAGAGTAAATAGTCGGGAACCTAATATAGGGGGACGACGAAAAACAAACGAGCAGGTGTGAAGTCAATTGGTTATGAAGAATATACTATTATCCTTACGATTTTACGTCTGCGATCAGTCAAAAGGTTGGACAAGTGAAAAAAGTGGAGTGTTCTGTTGAACATTCAGAATACCCTAGTTTCTTCTCAAGATATGTGGTTAAGGACATGTATAACTACTGCCTTTCAACTATGATTCCTAGCAAAGCGTACATTTTAATTACTGTTCGCTGTTAGCGTTATAGCTGAAACGGAATTAATAATTCATTACTGAAATAGATAATAGTGGTGTCTTAACATTTCTTGCTTGCTGCTGGAATGGATCGGGAAACAGGGCTAGAATATTTTTCGTTTTGATGTTGTTGGAGTGTGGCGATCTGTATGGGTCAAATAGCGTCCATTCGACGAAGAACCAATGTCCCGAATGTGACAGACGGTACATATAACGATGATGAAAACTGTGAAATGCATTGTTTTTCCAGTCATCCAGGTAAAAAGCAAATTATCCGCTTCCGGATGATAAAATTCCATGATTTATTAGGTGGTTCAAAATGTTTAATGCAGATACTCGTAATTTTTCTTCAATAACGTGCTGCTCAACTTGAGTGCTTTATTTTTATATCTGCTTCAACCAACCTTATGGCATTGTAGCAAAGTTTATTGCCGTTAAACGAGTTTGTTTGAATTCAATCATTAAGATTTCTGTCGCAATTTCGTAATTTCTGTTCAAAACCACTTCAACGATATTTATTTGTTCATTCCTAAATATAAGTGGCATACGGCGGATGTATGTATCAAAGAATATTATCTATTAAAATTTCGAGATTCACAACTTGAAAATATCTCGAAAATAAGACTTCATTTTCAGGTGCTTTTTTTGGGTCATACTTCTTATTGGGTGGTGAAAGATATGATCTAGCAAAGCCGGAAGCTTTTTTATTTGGCGAAAATACAGATTTAGATATACTTGGCAACCGATCGGTGCAGGTAGTTACTTAATGCAAATTGTTTAAAATGTTTTACCGAGAAATGTCTTTTGTCTTTGTTGCTTTTCGTTGAAACACAATGTATCCTTGTTTTGTTTTGTAGTTTCCGTATTCGAGCCAACCAGTGAATGATCCGGTGAGGACTTTGAATGCTTTAATCAATCTTCGCCGAGATTCCTTAAAACTAACGAAGTAAGTAAATCTTTTTGTGTTGTAGTTTAATTTCTGTGATTGGTTTTGCAGAAAGATGTCGAAGTTGATTATCTTCACCGTATTTTTGCTCACCATCACGTGTGTTGCATGAAAAAATGGTGAACAAATCTTGTATTTTGTGAAACTTGGGTAAGTGAAATGAAAGGATGAAATATTCGAGATTTTGTTAAAAAATGGTTGGAAAATCAGACTTCTTTTCTATGAAGTACTTGAAAATCTTCGCTAGCTTATCCAGGACTTTGAAAAATATATGTTTCTAAAATTTATGTCTTTTTTTAGATGTAAAATCGATGCAACAGAGAGTAACAAAAATTCTTTCTGCTTGGAATTCTATTTCGACTGTGATAGTGCCTGTTACGTACAAATTCATTTCTTTGCAAAAGAATTTGTTAGCAATGGACGGATCCAGTATGTGTTTTCCAGAAATTTAAAAGTTATACCACTCTTTAAGAGCAGTGGTTTTCAGCATATCATGCTGATTCGTAATAGTTGATACTTTTCATTTGCATGTCTGTTTATGTGGATGCAAAAAGCACTTCTCAACCTCTTCGGATCATTCAAAACACGCTACTGGAATATGTATTGTCATTTATTGTCACACATTATATTATTATGGATTGCATTTACCAATGTTACTTTGTCAGTGGGATGTGTCTTTTTCCCTTTTGAATCAGCAAGTACAGATTCATGTACAAGTATCCTCAGCTGCTTACAGATTCATGTACAAGTATCCTCAGCTGAAGTCATCTGAGCAATACTACTTTGATGTTGGTGCAGAACAGCATTTCAGCAAATTCGTTATGGACAATAGTGTTTATGACCTTAGTTCCGTATGTCTCTATGTTATCACTGAATGCCAATATTATCATTTAGAGCTAATATTATCATTTAGAGCTAAGCCAATATTATCATTTAGAGCTAAAGTAAAACTACAGCTTGTATGCATAATTTTTCAAAAGATTCAGTATATCCCAGATAGACCATCCTCAAGTTAGAAGTAGTATGGCAAAAAAAAAATTGAAATTTATAGATGCATTACGACAGCGGTTCTTACTTCCCGGTTGTTATCGAGATTCGTGCTGTTGATTGTGGTATTGAACAAATGCAATCAACGATGGCTAGCATTGAACATGCAACCGACCAGTGTGCAACTTTTGTTGTAAAAGCTCTCAAACAAAAATTGGTTATTGCTTGATTTTGCGATATTAATAATTCCCAATACGCTGCGGAATTGTATTTGAGCGTTCTGAATGTTCCAAATTTAGCAACACTACGAGAACCATACCTTTTTATTGAAAACCAAGTACTCGATTGATTTAACAATTTACCACAGATTCATGTACATACCTCTTGAATATTTGTTTTTAGAGAATGCTTACTGATATATGACTGATTGATATTTGAAGACTGATCAGAATTATCCAACAACAAACAATCTATTTTTCAGTATCTAGAGGTTTTTAAAGGGCATAATTCCTTGTGTTTCACATTGTCCAATCCTACCACATCCACGGTAATTTAGGTCATAGTCTTTCTACTAAAGCTTCAGTTACATGTTAAAGTACTAAAGCAAAGTGATTTTTTAGGTTGCTGATGGTGTAGTATATTTGCTGCAAGAAATTTACGGGATTGAGAATAAAGAACACGATCTTGGCGATGAAAATGGATCTGAATGCATCATTTGCTTGTCTGATATTCGTGATACTGTTATTCTTCCATGTAGACATTTATGTATTTGTAATGGGTGTGCAGAAACATTGAGGTATAAGGTCAGTTTTCGTTCCACTAATGTTTTCATCAGTACTGAGTAAGAAGAAAAGGCCTTGCCATGAAAATCTTTTTGTCCTGTTTCTATCATTGAATACGAATTTCTTAAAGTCTTGACGGTTTTTTTCTGCAAAATATTCGGTTCTGCTCATTGCATTTTCTTTGGAACTGGTTGTTATTCTTACTTTCAATGAAATTACAATCAATTTAATTTTCAGTTAAATAATTGCCCCATTTGCCGTTCTCCATTCCGTGCTCTATTGCAATTAAAGACAATGCGTGTTGTTAGTACGGTTTCAATAACTGATCAGTCACCATCTCAACAAACTCGTTCACAAACTAGGTATCTTTAGCTTTTTTTTGGCTGCGAACTTATGTGATTTCTAACTTTTCAGCCGAAAGTTTAAACCACTCTCTTTTTGGGAATTTTTCTTTCATTGGAACTTTATGTCGATCATGTATGTCGTTGACCTGCTTGTCATTCAAGGTATGAAACAATGACGTTAGTAGAAGCATTAAATGGACCAATCAGCCATATACAGTCCTGCGTAGTACCAACTTCCCCACTTAGCTACAACATCAATTCTGCTCAAGAAGTTTCTTCTCTGAATTCAAAAGTTACAAGACACTCTTCACGATCTTCAACTACCATACAGCAGGTTACAATTTGTTTTTGTCTTCCGGTTACTGAGGAAAAATTTTGACTACCAATCATTTAGGATCAATGCTTATTACTGTTGCATGATTAGATAAAATTTGAACAGGTCATTAACTCATTGTTTAACAAGTGTTGTTGATAATTAACTTATTTTGAGCATCATAAGGGTATGTATGAGTGACTAAAAATATATTCGGAATGATTCCCACATGGAGGTGGGAGCATCATATGACCTGTTACATGTCGATTGGTACTTATGTAAATACTTGTTTATTTTCGGTTTTGTCAGCATGTTCCAAAACTTCAGGAAGAAACGCTGCTAACCGGAGGTGAAACTGATTATCTTTTTGTTATAGGTGCTCACGCTGAACAACCAAGGCCGAAACAAAAAAGAAAGTACCATCTGCATAGAAATGAAATCAACCGACAAATTCAGAAATGTAAGCTTGCTAGCTATAGAGCTGTTGTCAACTTGCTTTTTAGTCAGGATAAAGGAGTGCACTTACCATCTTAGCCATCGCTGATGGCTGGTATGAGATTCCTTGATCTGCCTAGAATGTGACCGAGTAAGGACATGGAGGTGGGAACATCATATGACCTGTTACATGTCGATTGGTACTTTTGTAAATGTTTATTTTCGGTTTTGTTAGCATGTTCCAAAACTTCAGGAAGAAACGTCAATTGGCTGTTCGACCAGCCGTTATCCTGATTCTTCATCCGACATTCAACATTCATCGGTCCCCTCGCATGGTCCACGTTGTAAGAAGCAGCAGAGTATGTCTCCGCAACATAGCCGAATAGGATCCATTAAAAATGTTGTTGCTCAAAAAGATGCGCCAAATAAACTTGCCGAAAATTCCGATGACATTGCCACCGCAGAGGACCCATAGCTTTTTATTTAAAAATCCACACTTCTATTACACATTTATTTTGCTATTTTTCTACATACGGTATCCTATGTTGCTGTTAAGTTGCTAAAATCGTAATTACCATTTTCTCATTTCATTCTTTATGTATGTCACCCCAGCAATGTTCCTTCACAGAAAATAATTTGAAGGTCCTATTAAGTGTTACATTCATATAGATGATTGAAACACCACGTACACCGGTGTTGTATTCATGTCTAATTATGTTTTTTCCCGTTTCTCTTTCTTTTCGATATGATGCGATCAATAAGGTGCACATAAATTTTTATTAGTGATACTTAGGACTGAAATGAGAAAAGTCTCCCATTTCTTGGACTACCTAGATACATATTGTACCCGTTTCCGCAAAATATCATTGTAAATAAAGTACTGAAATGTATATCGTACTGCGCGATGCGTTCATCCCGTCTCATAAATGCTTGAAGATGAAAAAAAAAGTAAAACAATCATCAAGGCCTGCACATTTTCAATTCCTCAAACTTTGCATTTCTTTGCTGCCAAATTACATCACATCCTAGCTTCGGCACTCGCTACGTTTGCATTTTTCTCAAATGCCTATTTGTTACCAAGTATTTCGTTAACTCCTCTCGCTTCATCATCCTACCGTAACTTTGTATGTATTCAATAAGGGACTGTAAATGCCTTGCGTGTTTCATCATTGCTGCATTACCCACCAATACGAATTGCCGACGAGCTCTCGTCACGGCAACATTGAAACGTCTTTCATCTTTCAGAAACCCAATTCGACCTAGAGAAGAGATGAATCGCACTGGAAGAAATTTGAAGATCTGAAGTTTCCTAAGAACAAAGTTCAAATATAATAAAGACGAGGTTTTAATTCCTCCTCGAAAACAAGTTTTAAATGCGCTTAAGTTTGAGCTGCATAAAGAAAATACCGTTGCTATTATTTCTGACTAATGACATTATGATTACTTCACATTCTTGACCCTGAAAGGCATCCACGCTGTTCACCCTGTTAGTTTTCAATGATTTCTTCAAAATGTATACCTGAAAATGGAGATATGCTGAAATCAGGTACCAAACTATTACATATTCCTAAAAATCTAGGTTAAAGGAGTGGTTAAAAATTGAATCACTAAAAATTTGTGCTATATCATGAAAATTAGAAACGCTATATTTTCAAAAACATTTTCAATCAGACCTGTGCAACGTAGGGTGCAATGATACCAATGTCTTCTTCTCGGACATTAAACATCCTCAGTGCGGTAACATATCTCGTAATTAATTTCACTTCCACTGAAAATGAACTGAGTTTAAATTCTTCCCCAAACATAAAATGTTCTCCGACTGGATCTTAAATTAATACAAAGACAATAAATTTTTAACATTCCAAAAGATTCTAAAATAAATTTCTATGAAAATTTACGTTCGTTTGCGTACGAGTATCGATGCACCTTTTCCTTGCTTTCGGCTGATTTATCTTGGCTTGTATCTATGAATATCATAGGTTCATCGAATAAACTTCCTTTAGGCACCTCACTTATATCACTGAAGCATATTATGTAAAAACAAAATTTAAGGATAATCAAGAACTCTGAAAACTTCACATAAATCCAAACTAATATCGCGATTAAAGTTATATTGAAAACGCAAGTTGAATCAGACATTTCATAAAGTATATGAAGCGAGTACTATCAAACTTATATACCTCAAAAGTTGATCGGCAATTTGTTTGTTTGGACGCAACTGCGACTTGTAAAAAAATGAAGAAGGCCATCTGGAAAAAAAATCATTTCAATGTTGGAGAAAGTATAACTTGATAATCATTAGAGATCACCTTCAACTATAAAAACAGCTTGCCACTTCAATAAAAAGAACTAACTCCATAATTTTTTTATTCATACGATATTGTTCTGTCAACATGAAAGAATTAGCATCGCCAAATCTCTTTGATAAAGTATCCATCAATGAATTATTAATTTCATCCGTTTCCGATGATCTTAAAAATCGTAAAATTATTAAAAAAAAAGCGAAAATTATCTCCAAAAAGTTATGAAATCAAAGACGAGCAATTATAGACGATAAGATAGAAAGATTAAACTAAATGCTCTGGGAAAAGATTTGATTTGATAATTTAACTGAGCACCATTCACCAAAAAAATTGTTCGAAAAAAGCTAGAAAAATACTGTCTTGAACAGTTATTCACACCATGCAACATGACTAAAATGACTAATTTAATTAATTCCTGATCTGGATCGGAGATAAATTTTCCCTAATTTTATAAAATATTGCTTTTGGCAAGTTCCTTACAGAAGTCAGACATAAAAATTTAATTTGCATTAAATTTGAACTGCACCGTGAAGTTCTCAAAACTGGTGGTAACTGCCATGGATCACCAACAATCACAGCCCTAGGAGACAGAAGCAACGAGTACCATGCAACACATTCCAGAGCTTGTGCAGCTTCATCTATTATAGTCAAATTTGGATGAAAGCCCTGTTCACGAAGAAATCGCAATGCGTTATTTGTTAACGTACATACAATCACTTGTTTACTGCTTACAATGGTCTGCAAAGTCAAATAAATATCGGCACTTTTAAGCATTCATGAATTTTTCAATCCAAAGAGTCGTGATCCATAGCATGTTAATGAGCCAGAATATTAAAGTTACATCTAAACACTATTTCGAAGAGAAACCCATTCTCCTCAGAATCTCCACTCATTACAGAAACCAAAGCTAATATTCTCGTTAAAGATTCACATCTTGTTAGAGATTCACATAATCTAAATCATACAAATAATAAGACGAAGCTTAGTTTCCACCTTTTTTACGTGCCACAACATCTTACTGGCATCATGCCAAGCTTTTCTTTGTTCATCACGATTATTTCCGGATATTTCATTACCGTTTTCAGAATCCTGCAAATTTAACGTTACTTTTTTTTCTAAAGTCAGCACTTCTGAATAATAGGAGTAGAAAACTGAAAATTTGAAGCTGAAAGTCAATTAAATCGCTACATATTTGCCAGTTTTCTTTTTAACATGTTTGCTCAACAGTATTAAGTTTACAAAAGCTACCAAACCAATTTTTCGAAGGCGCATTGAATATCAACGAATTTGTCATGTTGCTCCACTTCACTGGCCAGTGAGAGCTTCGAATTAAATCCGAGTGCACACATTCCAGCTAAGTTCTTTAATCGATTCACAATATTGTTTACTGCGGTGTTCGAAGGAGCACAAATAAGGACCTACAAATCAAAGAAGATTTCGTAAATTTTACAGTTCCAAGAAATATTAAAAGCACAAAGCACGTGAGAATGAAAAGCTTTGATGGATAGAATGAACTGATAATTGATGCAGTGATTTGACGACAAAAAATTTCCCCCTATTATACTCAGCGAAAAAGACAATCGACGCAACAGAATTAACTCACTTAAATACGGTCTTCCATACTCCGTTAGTAAAAAAATGACCAATTGTAATCGTAAGCTCAGCAATAAAAATCACTGCTTCAAACATATGCTTGAACCAAAAAATCCATTCCAATTTCTGATTCATCGAAAAAAAATCTGAGTTCTAGTCCGAGGAAAGCCAAAGAAGTGAAAAGAAATCTTGGGATAGCATCGACCTTCTCGGATCGGTCTTAAGCAAACAACAAGCGCAGAGTTCGAATTACTATTTGCTTTTTTGAAAAACCACCTTCAAAACACACCTTTTGCTTCCTACGAACGGCTTCCATCACAATCTCCTCAATAACAACCGTTTTCCCAGTACCAGGTGGACCACAAATAGTCACAATCGGTCGACTTCTGTTTAATGCAGCAGATACAGCACGTTTCTGGTCTTTATTTAGTTTAACTGCTTTAGTAAAAACTGCATCTAAATAAGAAACTATCAGCAAGTAATAGGTTCCTCCATGTTCAACTGATCAGAAACGACAACTTCCCTCATCAGTGCGAATGCCTTGAAAAATGATATAAAAATATCTAAATGGTTCCTTTAAACTCAAAAACTGAATCCTAAAGCAAAAAATACTAAAAATTTTTTTAGTCATTAGCACCGGCATTTTATCACCCAAAAGACGCCTCTCTTTCTTCATATAGTTTGTAAGCATCGACAAATTTTCAACACCGCCAAAATGCTATGCTACACCTTTATGCCTGGGCAGTTTAATCTGAGAAACAGATTTTAAAAGATATTCATGAAATCTGGAATATGCATACACTTCAACATCAATACGTTACCTGGTCGTGATGTTGGTAAAGGTGCACTACAATGAACATAATGAATCAGTTTTTCACCAGGTAAATCTCGCCACTTTAATCCCTGAATTTGCAAAGTCTTCATAAGTAGCATTTAATATCTGAGACACATAATTTATATTCTATAAGTGTATGGCAATGAACTGCATAAAAATTGTCCACGGATGAAGTAGGAAGTAGACTACGACCATGCGGAATCCGCAAAAAAAAAATTTGATACAGAAACGTTGAAAAATTCCTTCCATAATCAAATAAGTAGAACCAATATCTTGTGATTTTTTCAAAATGCCAAAAGGTTTGCTTTATTTAAAAAATCTATCATACCACAATCAAGAACTTACCAGAAATTCATCTAAAGCTATCAGGTATCCCAGACCAGCAGACGGCAGTAATACAAATTCATGAGAAGAACTTATATTCACTTTTTTTGCTTTTGCCTTCAGGTTCACTTGACTTCCTGAGCAGGAAATTACAGTAAAATCGCCTACGGTTGCAACTTCTGGTATTCGACACAACAAAACAGGTGTGCCTATAAAATTATACAGAATACTTTCTAAAAATTTTCACAAGTCCACGAAGTATTCGTCGCTTTAGTAATGGTGTGAAGAGTAAAATTTGAGATTATAAAAAATGAAACCTGGACGAAAAGTTTTTCCCGTAATTTTCTGCTCCGGCTCTTTTACTCGGTTTAAGACAACGACGCGTCCGTGTAAGGCATCTAAATATTGTGCTTTATAACAAAGTGTTCCCGAAATTTGGCCAAGTTTTTCCAACTCGTCAAGCGAAGGATTTAGTAGAAGATCCCTGTAAAACTGGAATTTAGAAAGAGACTGGAAGTACTATCCAAAAAAGTCATGCTAATGAAACAAAAAAAACGATGGATGAATGAAACTTGCCGAATTTCTTTAACACTGGACTCAACTTCATTTTTCAATAATTCCTTCCACCGATTGACCTTCTCATGAAAGTCCGAATGTAAAGCAAGATTTATGATGTGATTCCGAGGCTTTCTGCTAGATTCAGAATTTCTGAAAAATGATTAGGCGCAAACTTTCAGAATAAGAAATGAATATGGGGGCCTTCTCATCAATTTCATGTATACAACATGTGACGTTAAGATCAATCATGCATCCGAAATAAGAAAAATCAGTACTCTGTGCCGCAAAAGTGTAATATTTGCTAACTAAATGTGGTTAAATGATTCTACGTATCGATAAACCAATACCTTGCATATTTTTTTCTCGTGAAATTTTGAAGATGGCAGGGATAGTTTCCGCGTTTGCCATCCTGAAACAGATTGCCAAAAGTTCGCTTGTATCCAGAAGAGAAGCACATTTCTAACCGGACTACATTACGCCAAATCATCATCCATGAAACTGCAAATAAGTAATTCTCATGCATTGCTATCATATGTATGAACAAGATGTACAAGCCTTTCGAGGTGGCATTTTCGAATTAAATTTCAGGAAACGCCCGAACCATGGAAAAC
The DNA here is from genome assembly GCA_013365335.1 of Madathamugadia hiepei. Lineage (NCBI taxonomy): Eukaryota > Metazoa > Nematoda > Chromadorea > Rhabditida > Onchocercidae > Madathamugadia > Madathamugadia hiepei. The sequence continues at coordinate 991 of JABVXS010001689.1, read as the reverse complement.
ATGTGGCTCGAACTGCTCTATTTCGTTTTCTGGTGGAATTAGTTTAGTGATGTTTGAAAAGTCAAGTCGAATTTGGTTTCACGGAGGCGGTGTAAACGTAGCGCCACGGTTGGTATCGAAGCTAAGGTCAAAAGCATGCACGATGATCAATTATCGTTACCTTTAACTCTGTTTAAAACACAATATAAAAAAATTTTGATGGGCTTTTCGTAGAAGTTTAAAAACCGACAATATTTCAACCAAAATTGTAACATTTTCCTGTTTTAAAAAGTTCAATAATGAATTAATCTGGGACAATTTGGAAATATCAGTGAGAAATTTAACTTTTCTAGACGATTTTATATTCATGTTTACTTTTCATGCAATCTTTGAATGTTTTTTCCACTAAATGAGAATATTTATGTATGATATTTCACATTTTTTATAAAACATTACGTTGCCTTAATTTTATTATTCAACATAACATATCAAAATTATCGTCTCCAATATTTAAATCTAAGGTTTTTTTTATCTTTGTAATGAAGTTGAATGTTCAAACAAGAGTGTTCGATTCAAGCTCGTCAAATCATTAAGCTCAAATATTTCGCCTGTTATGTGCTGAAGCTAAAGGTACGAAACAATAAACTACTTCTTTTGATGGATTACTGCTTATCAATCCACTTGCTGATCCAAATGAGCAAGGTACGATTCAAACCAATGGAATCAGTCTGACAAGATGCAACAGCTTCAAATACTTCGGCTCTATAATATATCCATTGATGGTCGCATAGAAAAAGAAATCAATGCAAGAATAGCTATCGCCTGGATGAAATGGCGAAGTAAAACAGGAATCAATTGCGACAAGAAGATAGGTGATCGCCTCAAGTCCAAGGTATACAGGACTGTCATCCATCGTAGCATTTTCTTCCATAGAAGCAAGTTTGTGTTCACTTTATCTTGTTGTTGGCTAGCACTGGGCACCATACATAGCTACTGGACGGATGACAGTCCT
>JABVXS010001688.1:0-12719 GCA_013365335.1 Madathamugadia hiepei | reverse complement strand
TTAAATGTTTTTAACATTTCAACTAGGACATAATCGTTTCCATGTGATATTTAAAGATGCATACATACACATACACACAGACACACACACATACACACACACACACACACATACAAGGATTCAACCCGCAGGTATGTCATCACCGACGACAGACCTTTGCAACGGGTCGGTCGAGCAACGATAGTCGCACAGAAGAATGGGATGCCGACCGTATGAAAGAAGAATTCTACGCCACCTGGATGAAATGGGCAAGAAGTAGTATCGCCTCGAGTCCAGAACACAATAACAAGGGAAATGGAAGACAACAACAACTTACGTCTATGAATCCGCACGTATGAAGACAATGCTCCACGGTACCGGACCTTGCAACCAAGCGGGACAGACGACAAGGAAGAAAAAAAAATTTTTTACATTAATTTTAACTGAGATTAGAGTGATTACAATTGTCATAATATTAATCACAATTATAGTTAAGACTACATTACTCATAATTATTATTATATTTCCTATCATATGCGTGCATGCGTGCTTGTTTGTATGTTTGTATGTGTGCATGCGCATGTGCAAGGAGAAATTTTCTTGAAATAAAATTAAAAAAGATTTCAATTTTTAAAAAAATGCATGAATATGTGTATGTGCTTGTATACATATGTATATGTGTGTACGTGTGTTATACGTGCAAATAATTCAAAAATTTAAAAATTGTAAAAAAAAAGTTGGTCGAAATTATAGATTTTGTGCTGTAATCGACGGTCATGATTTGAAATGGAAAACTTGGCAACGATTGATTAATGGCTCGAAAATTTTATTTGCTGTCCTTGTTTTACGCATTTTTATTGTCTTGAAAGTTTGGTTGTGTTCGATGTTGTTACAAACTTTCTTTACTTCCAATGACGATAAATGCTAATTATCACTTTCTCCATAGTAACGCATGTATTTCAAGTGGTTATCGACGAGAGCAGTTCACGTACGTTATTTTATGCGAATGTACTTATATTGAAAGTAAAATTGGTACACTTCTAACTAATCTAAAAAATATATTAGGGTAATTACTTAATATATGCTTTCTTTTTGCATAATCAAAGCTTTGATGGCTATTTCTTTTCAAACTTCTAGAAATTTTAAAGGCTTGAAAATTTTTTTTCTAATTGGTAAGATTGTAATGACTTTGAATTTTATGTTTGATCGAGAATGACGTATCATGTTGACAGCAGTCATCATCTTGTTTCAATCATATAATCTTTATTAAGGATAGTTCACATTTAGAAAATTATTCATCCATTATGGAAAAGCTTTTAATGGTGTTAATGCATGCACTGGCAACTAACCGTACTATTCACAAGTTGGTGTTATTGTCCGCAATGATGGATGTTATGATAATAACTCGCTGCTTACTTTGAGATCGGCACACGAATAACACTTTCCCATTTATTTAAAGCTTTCCTTGCTTTCGAGACTTTGTTCTGATCATCATCATACACACCAATACCTTGAAGCTAATTATCTCCTTATTACTATTTATGGAAACTAAGTAAGGTACCAAATTTATTGCTTCAATTAACATGTTTTTTTCACTACATAATTTTTTTCATTCTCTTTTTTTTTGATATTTGTGGTCTTTTTCAGTATTCTTAGGCGTTACATGCTGATTTCATTCATTTTTCTAATATGATACGAGATAGTTTTATGGATCATGCATGTATGAAGCATACTAAGCTGTGATGTCGCAGCAGGTATAAGAAAATTTTTGGTGCTTCAAAAAAAGTTGACTGTATATGGCAAAGCACTGCAAACTAAACCACAATATTACTGAGTGAACTGATCTTTCACTGCTTCAAGTTATGACAGCTATTGTTAGATTCAATGATTCAGCGAATTAATTTAAGAAATGTAATTTAATTGATATTTCTTTTTAAATTAGAATTTATTTTGGCAAAGGATGAGGCCAATCGTTGTATCTGGTCCGTCAGGTGGAGGCAAAAGTTCCGTGATTGCTAAAGCAATGGAAGCGTATCCTAATGCATTCGCATTTGCTGTTTCACGTAAGTAGGCTTAATAAATATAGAGTGGTGATGAGTAATGCAGTGTCATGGTGTTGTAGCTTAAGTAAAGGTTCTAATAAAGTTTTTTTTTTCTATTAAACTTTTTTGTGTTTTCTACACATCAGCGTGAAAAAAGGAAAGTGTTCTAGACACGACACGCAAACCACGTCCTGGCGAGGTCGACGGGAAGAATTATTGGTTTGTGACAGAAAAAAAGTTCAGGGGAATGATCGAAAGTGACGAATTTCTTGAATACGCAACTTTTGGCGGAAATATCTATGGGACTTCGTACGTTTGTTTGTTTCCGAAATTTGTTTATCTTTCTCATTAGCGTATTATCACTGAGTACTGGATATATCTCACTACTTGCTGAGATATTAACTATCTTCATAAACAATTATTTTATTTGAATTGTGGTTGTTTACATTGAAAGAGGAAAATAATTTCAGAAAAAAGGCATTGGAAGATGTGTCTAAAGCTGATTGTATATGCATTTTGGATGTAGAGCTTCAAGGCGTGCGTAATATACGCAAATGTGGATTGGATGCAAAATATATTTTGATTAGAGCGCCTTGTCTGGAAATATTGGTTATTTACATAATTTTTCGTGTCTTGTTTATTCATGAATTCTTTTAAAAGACTGGTTTTAAAAAAGTGTTTGGTTTAAAAAGAAATCCTTATTGGGTTAATTGGGTTTCCTGATAAGGTTGTCAGGTTTATTTTACCATGGAACACAAATGGTGAATTGGGATTGAGAAGAGGAAATTGAAAATACTTCCTCATTCTGTTAATCATGCACTGAGTTTTTGAATGAGATTCTGAATGTTGAAAAAAATCATATCGTGTTTTATCGGCAGCGAATCGAGGATTTTGCATCCAAAATTTTTGCTAATATGGCTCATGGTTCTGTTTCAAAGCACTGCAATAGAAAAATAGAGCACTTAACATGTTATACCTTTTGTTGCTTTACCAAAGAGAATTTAAGGAACAACGGTTGCGCTCTCGTAAAACAGAGACGGAAGAATCATTGATGAAACGAATAAAACATGCAAAAGAAGATTTGATTGCTGGTTCGCATAATATTTGTTCATTTCTTGTTTTTAAGGTAGTTCTTAACGTGTTTATCTGGAAATTGATTCATATTGAACTGTCTAAACTACATTTGGTTTGATTTAGTGGATAGCGAACCGGATTTATTCGACTTTGTGATAGTAAACGATGACTTCGATCGTGCTTGTGAAGATTTTTTAAAAGCGATTAAAGAAGAGTTAAGCGAATTGATGTCGCTTCGGGATAGCAGGAATATGGTGTAAATGGATTATTAAGTCACACCATTTATTGCTTGTTATATATTCGTGTATATTATACAATTTTCATTATTTTCATTCTCAGTTGTAAAGACATGCATCGAAACCGATTAGCATGCTTTTACCGTTGTCAGTGATATTGTTTATGCAGATGCTTGAAGTTACTATCTTATGCTTGCAATTTACACAGGTGTGCGATAATAAGCCTATGAAAATACTGGTACTTTGCTGAGTGAAAATTCGGTACAGTTCTGTTTATCACTGCAAAGTATAAGACGGATTCATACTTTCGTGATAAAGTTTCTGAGTACAGTGTCACGGATGGTAATAGACATCGAAATGTCCAACTATACTTAGGGAAAAGTTTTGAGAATTCTCAGTGTTGATTGTTCAAACGGATGATGGTTATAAAATTGGGATGATAGTTATTTAGTGAAGCAAGACTTTGGTATTGTTGGTATTAGTCGGTTCCGTCTTTTTTTTTCCGTTTTCTGGAACGTTCCTAAAATTAGGTGATTGGCCATTATGGATTAGGTAATGTGTTGCGGAAGGGGAAAATAATTGAGAAAAAATCAGTATTGTTTGTGGAAGATCCTTAGAATGCATACATTTGTAACAAACTACATTATTTACGGTTTTTTTCCTGAGCCGGATTTGGATGATTGTTTAAGCGTAAATGTAATTTCATGAGGAAATCCGGAAAGGAAGTTTTCGACGTGCTAAATGATCAATTTTGCAGTCTTATTTTATTATTTTCAGTTAGTCTTTTTCCGGTGAAATGAAATGAACGATGCATTGACCGGATGGCGAAATTGATTTCAATTATTGGAAGAAGCAATTTTAAAATTTTATCATGGCGACGAATTTTTCACGTTTACCACCCCTGCCAACATTGAAGAATTTTCTCTATGCATATCGTTTACAAGCGAAAAAAATTCTTTCACAAAACTATCTCATGGATATGAATTTAACTCGAAAGGTTAGACATGTTATTCTTGCTTTTATCAATAACAAGCACAAAAATTGTGGAAATGAAGTTTTATTAGGAATTATAACATTCAAGTTATTCATGTAAATTTGTGGTGAAAAGATTTCTGATTTAATTTTGTGCTCATTTGATGAAATCAAGGGAATAATTTTAATTTAGGTATTATTTATCATTTTAATTTAGTTGTAATTTACTCAACTATTTGTAAAACCCAGTGTATTATGTCGAAAAGTGCGATGTCTTTCAAATTGGAAAAAAAAGGCTTGGTTAGTTGATTTTTACAGAAGTAGGAAAAGCAAGTGGGAACGAACAGATTTTGATATAATGGTATTTTGTAGCCTTATAATTTTTTTAGTTTTGTCAGTTCTTTATTTTTCGTGTTGTTATAGATTGTAAGACAGGCAGTAGTGAAGGATGGTGATTGTGTAGTCGAGATTGGACCTGGACCAGGTTCAATTACTCGTGCAATTTTGGAAAGAGATTGTCGACGGCTTGATGTCATTGAAATTGATCATCGATTTGTTCCACCACTTGAGGTAGACTTTTTAATTTGATTGTGCTTTACAGCAAGTTTTAATTGGTGTGAGCTTCCGAAATGTTCGAAACGGATGAGTAACATTGTGGGAAATTTTTGAATGAAAATAAAGAATGAAAATAAATTAGACTAAGAATAACAAAATCATTCCTGGTGCAGTCGTTTGAATATTAAGTAAAAAGTAGCTGGAAATTATTGTGGGACTTAAGGTTTGGAAAATAACTGAATAGAAGGAGTTAAGGAAGTACCTGGAATTGCTGAATAAGGAAAGTATATAGATGTATATTTGAGCCTATGTGGTGTTCTACAGGTGCTGAGGGAAGCGAGCGAAGAACGTATGTTCATTCATCGAGCTGATATTTTAAAAACAGATATTAAACAAATTTGGTCTCAAGCTGGTGTGGAACGTGTTCCTTGGGAAGAAGATAGTCTTCCCAAGGCACATATTATTGGCAATCTGCCTTTCAATATTGCTTCTCCACTTATTATAAAGTATATTTTCCACTTTTGTTTGTGAGGATTCCATTTTTTTACATAAAGTAAAAGTGAAAATCGATGGAATTAATAATTTAAGAAAATCAGAAATGATTTGAAACTTTCATTTCCCAAATCGATCCTTTTTTATATAGATTCCTCCGTGAAATGTTATACCGTCAAGGTCCGTGGTCATTTGGACGTGTTCCGCTGGTGCTAACGTTTCAGATGGAGGTAGCAGAACGCCTTTGTTCTCCAGTTGATACCCCATTTCGAGCAAGAATTTCTATCATGTCCACATTCATAACCGAACCTAAATTACTTTTTCAAATACCGGGTATTTGCCTTTTGAACACAATGCTGTTGTTATTCGAATTTGTCAAGATTAACAGTTTTGAGTGTGTTTTCTTTTTTTTCCATTTTTTATGAGTCATTCGTTGCTGTCAGATTTAATCTTTATAAAAATTTTTTTCAGGACGTTGCTTTGTTCCATCTCCCAAAGTAAATGTCGGTGTGGTGCGCTTCGTTCCAAGGCAGGATCCATTAATTAAAACATCATTTGAGGTCGGTTTCTCATAAAATTTTTAGGGCTATGATTGATTTTTTCCTGTTTGCATTTTTATGAAATTAGATAAGAAAATTATCTTTCAACTATGGCAGTACCTTGTCTTAAGGTTAGATGAGCTAGAATATGTACAGTGCTTTAGGTGGTGGAAAAAGTTTGCCGGCGTATTTTCAACTACAGACAAAAACACGTTGTCAAGGGAGTTCGAAGCCTTTATCCAGAAGAACTGGCCGAAAATTTGGCCTTTGAATTGTTAAGGCGATGTAGAATTGATCCTACAACCACGGCGATATGTCTAGGAGTTGAACAGTTTGCTGACATATGCTATGTTTATGAAGAACACTGCCGAAAGTATTATTTAATTTTTGTTTTCATTTTATACTTTGTTGAAATAAAATACCATATTAAAATTGATTCGTGATGTTTGACTCAAATTTGTGTCAGATATTATAGTTTTTTATACCCTTACATTCTGCCCATATTAACAAATTATAAATTGCCATCAAGTCGGTCGCGATTTGCTTTCATCTTGATTCTCACCAAAATATAAAATTATAAGAAAAGAATTTATTTCACTCATTTCAGATATCCTGGGGTATTTCTATACGAGCATTCAAATCAAGGTCCTACTCTCGAAGAACTTGCACGGCGTCCAAATGCTGTGCCACCACCAAATCCTTTTGATGTGGAATTTCCACCAGAGGGTGTAAAATTATCAGATGCTGTAACGTTATTTCAATAGTAGCTACGGGTAAATAAATCATGTGAATTCTAAATGGATTATTGATATAGATAATATGCTATTATTCTGAGCATAAAAATTAATTTGATATGTGTGAATTTGTTACAAGTTATTTATATCCTATGATATTTGTTGAATGTGCTGTTAATACAAAGTATTCCTTGTATGAATAGATAAACAGTGGGCCTAACTTCCAAATCACTTCTGCTATCAAGAAATTTTTTCGGTTTTTTATACCCTTTTGAATTGTATACTTAAAGTAGATGGAAAGGAGAAATATATTCAGGTATTTAATTGAGTTATTACCCATGTTGAGTGGTGGAATTTCCACCATTTTTAAGTAAACAGTTATTTTTATAAATTTTTCTTATTTACTTTAATTGTTGAAATATTCCAAATTAGTTGGCAGATTGTTAAGAACGTCTAATACAAGTCATCATTGATTCAGACGAAGGTCTTTCATTACAATGTCTGCTTTAACACCAATGAAGCTTAACGAACAGGTTTGTATAATGGTGATGTTTGTCTTACAAGTTTTCACGATCTCTAATGAAACTTTTGCACTTTTTTTGTAGTTGGAATCCTTTAGTTTGATAGGTTAAAAGTTTGCATTATCAATTTATTCAACTTTTTTCTTTGTTTCATTTAATTTATATCTACTAATGTGTTACTTGTTTTAGATTGTTTCTATGCGTAAACCTGTTGAAAAAGCTCGTGTTCGATTATGTCGACGACTAATTAGGCAGAGGAAATTGTTTCAGAAATCGAAAGTTGAAAAAAGGGCTCGCAAAGTAAATCGAATTGCTGAAGAAATTGAACGTTGCAAAGTATTTTTTCATTTAATTTTAATAAATTGTTCAGAGGTCAGTTATGTGGAAACAAGCAAGATATGAAGAGTTGTTAGCATCAAAGCGTAATTTGGAAAAAATTATTTCAGAAAATATGTCGTGATGATGTGTCAAAGTTTGCATTGATAAATCTCAAGGCACTTAGTGATTTGATAAAAAAGGTTGTCCTGTGTTTATTTACCATAAGTTGTTTATTTTTAAGAAGAACTTAAGCTTAGTAAATTTCTTGAAAATAATTGGTTATAATAAATCATTTTATATGAGCGACTATTGCAATAAATTGACTTGCCATAAATTTTTTTCATATTTTTACGAGTTAACCTCGTTTTGTAAGCAATCTAATATGCAGTATCTAGCATGAGATAAGTGAAATAGGTATTATGATTGCTTAATTAGTTAAAACAAGGTTATGTTGCAAATACTTTTAAATCTATTATTCGCATGCGTTGATCTTTTTGTATTTCTTACTTTTATTTTTGCTATTTAATGAATTCGGTAGTAATTTTAGGCCAAAATATCCGTTGATGAACGTGTTTTGTATAAATTGGCATGCGAACAAACAGTAGTTAAAAGTGTTGAAGATTTCCGTACGAAATATTCAAATTGGCAACATGAAGTATCATTTCTGCTTCAACGACTTGGTTTACAATATAAGGCAAAGAGAGATGCTAAAAAATGTGTGTCACAGCAGACTGAAGAAACGAAAGAAATAGTCGAAACGTCCATTGGAAAAGTAAAATTGTAATTTCAACTTCAAAGTGAAATTATTTCTTCGATTTTCCCCTATGTTGTTTTGAAGTATTCTTATATATCTAGATTTTTTTAGTTTATTCGCATTAGTTCGAGCATTTTTTCAATCGAATACAGTAATTTTCATATAGGGCAAAAATTTTAAATGACGAAATTTTTTATCAATTACATGGCACTTCACTTTGTCTTTATCATTATTGGTTTCTGTAAAAAGAAAAATTCCGTGTTTATGGCGCGTAGAATTTTCAGAAAATTGAAAATACGCAAGATGTTAAGATGCTTGTTAAAAAAGAAATACGGAAAGCAGTGAAGAAGGAAGAAAACCTTGAGAAGGAAAAGACGAAATCTAATGAACCCAAGGAAGTACCCCTTCCGGTCATCAATTTGCCAAAACTGGAACTTCCGAAACTGGTTATTGCCAAAGGACAGGTAATTTTATTCTAGTTTGTATTGAATTTAAAAATTACACTAAGTTTAAGTAAAAGGCTCTGTATTTTATGCAAAAATGTGCTTAGAAATCCTAGATTCAGTGGTTGGCTGCACAAAATTCCTTAATAATTGCTGAAAATCACTAGTCTATCGATTACGATTTACGGCTATTTTTCCAACAATTTTCTGTTTACTTACACTTCTTTTTTTCATTCAGACAGTGATCAAATTGTTGAAGTTAGACGAACAGCAGCTAGACGATGAATTTCCATCAGTAAGCACAATAAATGGAAGCGAAGGTTGAAATTCAAGTTTTTTTTTGTCTCAATTTTGTATATCTTTCATAAACTTGTAAGCATATATTTTGGATTTCAGTTGTATTGCAAAGTAATACGGAAGAGAATGGAAGTAGTGGGAATGAAGAACCTGTTAGAAGCAGTTTGACAGAAAAAACAAAAAATGTTCGGAAACGAAAAAAGGATTTCAAGCGCGAAGAAAGCAGAAGACGAGACGATAGTTTAAAAAAAGAGAAGACTGCGAGTATACCATCTTTTAAAGGTTACCTTAGTGATTTATCTGATTCAGTTATTTTTAATTTTAATTTTATTAGAATTTCATTTTTTGAACGGATAAACTAAATTGATCTTTGTATATTTTAAATGTAATAAGCATTTTTAAGAACTGCTTCCGTATTTGAAGCATTATTATTGTTATTAGAAAGAAATTCAAACTTATATGAGAACTAATGTTCAAGGCTTTGTATATTCTTTTGGTTTCCTTTTTATTTGAAACTTTTAGTTCATCAAACTCTCTAAAAATCAAATCTTTCTTTCAAAACTAATGTTAAGTAGCGATAATTTTAGAACTTTCAGGAAATGCGGCAAAGCATTCTGAAAACGAGAATTTGCATCCATCATGGATTGCTAAAAAGAAGGAACAGGAAGCTTTAAAGAAATTAACGGCATCTTGCAGGGCGAAGAAAATAGTCTTCGATGATGATTGAAATATTTAATTAATTTATATAGCATGCACAAGTAGCTCACTTTAGATTGATCAATGGTTCCTTGTTCCTTGTTCGGTCGATTTCTCAACGAGTTTTCTCGTGTCGACCCTTTTTCAAAACTTCTTTCCAGTTTGCTTGGAAAGAAGTTGTGTTTTTTAACCATTGTCTTAAGTCACTCGCTGGTTAGGCGAACCGTGACTAGCTTCATCTCTCCTCTTTCTTGCCCAAGGAATTCCGTGAAGAGTACTTTAGTGAGTATTAGTCCTGATGTGACATCCTCAACGTGAGATAGGTAGCACCGTCTAGTCACACTGCTCAAACCTCTCAGCCATTTTAAGGCTCTCACAATGGAAAGGTTGGTTTATCGTTTAAATTACTAGAATTAGGCAAAGGATATTATTCTTTTCTTCTTATTTGGTGGAAAGGCAAAGAAAAGTTTTTTTCTTTCTAGTGCTGTTTCTTGCATTTTATTCTCCTAATTGTCTGCAGTTTTTCATTTCACTTTTTTTTTGTTTTTCTCTTTGTTGCTCTTTTAATGTTTAAGTGCCTCGAAATTATTTGAAAGTTATTTTTTGTTCTGATCAATGATTGTTATTGCTAATTACTAATGTCGTGGATTCGCGAAATTTTCGGGTAATTTTCTAAAATTAAAAGGACGATATTATTGATTTTTAGAATGAAAACTGAATTTTTGTCAAATATCATTATGAGACATTTTTATAAATCATTTTTTTTGTTTCTTTTGAGAATTTGAAATTTTTTCACGGCATTATCACTTCAAAAATTGACTGTTGGAAAATTCGTTCGATAAGTATTCCTAATCTTAAAGAATTATACCTGGAAGAATTAAGCTACTGAAAATTGGAATAACTGGTAAGGTCAAAGGTCGGTGTTGTATATGCTTTAGTTATATGAATGTGTTAAGCATTTTAACGTATTAGCTGTGAGAACTGTATACTATTGCATTTTATTAAGAATAATTAAATTTAGTTGGTCAATTTTTTATTTGCAATTATAATTAGTTAGTAGTTAATTAAGTGGCATCATAGATAGAAGTAGCCAAATGCTAGAAATTGAATTTCTTCCAGCCGGGTGATCTGAAAAATTCAGGTATGAATGAATTAATTGAGTTAATTTTACTTGTGTTAATTACTTTTTTTATTTCAAAAGATTAATCAATTACTTTTCTTCATTTCATTTTTTTATGTGCCAAAATAAAAAAGAAAAATCCATTGCATATTTGGGAATGCACGAATATGAAGTGAGTGCTTAATACGAGTTGTTCAATTCCATTATTTAATTCCTGGAAATAGTTTTTTCTTTTTTTTTATTACAGTGGAATGAATTTGTAATTTTTATAGTGTAAAAAAAAAGGTAGGAAGGAAGTTTTCAACAATTATAAATATAAATTTTTTTCAAAAAAAAAAACAACAAACAATAACAATGATTAAACTAAGCTTAGTATTATATCTGCGGAAACGAAAAAAAAAAATTGTTTGTATTTTGGTTGCTGAGCTTAATAAATTTTTGATCATCTGAATTGAATAATTTAAATTTTGTAGCATAATGAATTTCGTAATTTAATGATTTTTTTTTTCCGGCATAAACTATAATTTATGTATTTTTCTAAATTCCGTTTTTTAATACATGTAATTTATAGAATTGGAAAAACAAAAAAAAAAACTTTGATTATTACATTAATTTTATTATTATTTTTTTCTTGTGGTTTGATCTATTCGATAAGCTGTCATCAATTTCGATTCAAACGCCAACTATCACAATGATACGGTTGTTTGGTCAGTGGTAGTTGTTGGGGTACAGTAACCATAAAATCATTTTCATCATCCTGGTAAACGTGCAAATTGGTTATTTTCATTCACCAATGCTTCAATGCTTTATGTGGAATTGAAATTTTCTAATCAAAACAAACAAAAAAAAGAAAGAAAGAAACTAAAAACATACAGTGTGCGGTAAAAATGCTCTGTTGCTATTACGAATTAATTTGCCATTAAATCGTCTATTAGAATAATTTAACTGCAAAAAAAAAAAAAACAAACAAATGAAAATGTCGAAAAAATGAATGTTACAGTAATGTACCATATTGCTTATTCTGATTATCATTGGGTATACAGTGAGACAGTGCTATAGAATTGTTTGAAATAATAGAATTTAAGAAGTGAAGAAAAATTAATTCAATGAATTATTTCTTTTTTCATTTAATTGAAAAATAAGGAAGTAGAAGAAAAAGGCTGATTGTTTTGGATGGATGAAAATTTTGTAAAAGTTGTTCTGGCAACTAACACAAATTTGAAAGATGGATTATTGTAATTTCACGGTTTATAGTCTGTCAAAAAAAAAAAAAATGAACTGATAATAATTGATTTCATTCCTCACCTCATCAGCACCATCACAAACAATATAGCAACAATTTCTGATCATGCAAGTGATCAAAGCAACTACCGTAAGGAGTATAATTACAGTAATAACAGCATAAATTACAATAAGCCATTCATGTGTGGTTAATTGTAATGATTCCCAATCACTGAAATGTAGCAAATTCTGGATCAAATAATGAATGAATTAATGATCAAAATTTAATGTCAAAATATTTTTGCATTTCCTGCAAATCATTTTCATTAAATACCTTCTGAACATTTCGAAAAAATATCCTGAACAAATTATTCAGTGGTTGTTACTAAACGGTATACAATGATTCCATTTGCAAGTAGAATTAATAATTTATACAATAATGGGTTTTTTTTTTAATTTGAATTTTTAATTGATTATATGCAAAATATATTTTTACCATACACAAATGAAATTTATTTGCAAAATTGAAAATGAATTTTTAAAATTTTTTGAATTTTTTCTTTGAATTATTATTTTTTTCATAGCATAAAGAGAAAGAAGAATAATAGCAACAACAACAACAGCAACAACAACAGCGACAACAACAGCAACAACAACAGCAACAACAACAGCAACAACAACAGCAACAACAACAGCAACAACAACAGCAACAACAACAGCAACAAC
>JABVXS010001687.1:0-12724 GCA_013365335.1 Madathamugadia hiepei | reverse complement strand
AAATCATCTTAGATTTGAACATTTTGTCCAATGATTTTATTGTCGCCTTGCCCATTACAATTCTCCTCGAGATTTCTGCTGTTGGCATAGCCTCATTATTTATCATTGAACCAAATAAGTTGTAGTGCTTTAAAAATTCTATTTTATCTCCATCTACATCAAAAAAAGTCTTCACTGTTCTTCTCGGTTGTCATCATTTTAGTTTTGGACATGTTCAACAAGACCCCCAATTCATTCTACGAAATCCTCTTTCAGTGACAAGCTTCATTATCCCTGCTCTATCGTTGTCATAAATTAAAGCTTTTCTGCTTTCATTATTCATTTCGGAAAGCAAAGCTCATTTCAACAATAATTGCAATGTGCTAATCATAGTAAATCACTATACCTATCTATTTTTATCATTATTAGCACTGTCATCATCATCATCATCATCATCATCATCATCATCATTATTATTATTATTTTCATTAAAAACAAAACGTTGCAAATATTTGCAGGCAAATATTGCAGAAATTATAAATTATTAAGCAAGATTTGAGCAAAGGTTAAAAGGCACAAACAAATGTTATAAGAGAGTGACCGGGGTGGCGATGGATTTCTTTTGAAAGTTCAAAGGTTTTTCGACATTTTCATTTCGTCCTTTCGTACTATCGTTAATTTTCTATGAAACAAAAAGCTGACAAAGAATTAAAATTGAACTTTCAAGGAAAAAATTTCAACAGATTTGAGAAACGCATTAATTTTCTATGAAACAAAAAGCTGACAAAGGATATACCGATAAGCAGTTAGGTTGATAGCGTAGATGTCTGACGTAAGTCGGAACACACATGCATGATGACTTGTTCACTTCTCTCATTTTGGATATTTTTTACGCAGTCGTAAGTTTCGGTTGTTGGTAATTCTTCTTCAAAAGTTTTTGACGAATTCTAAAATATTTGAATAGGCGTTAAATAATTTTTTTCCAATTATAATTTTACGTCATTAATCAATTAAAGAGAATGTTTTTGAATCTTTTCTTGATCAACCTTCTCCATTTCTTCTTCATAGTGTTTGTCCCACGAGGTGGTGGTCGGGTCCTGCTCAATGACAAATTTAATTTCCTTGTTTGGAGAAGCTGCAAAGTTTGAAAGTGACAAATTTAACAAAGAGTATCAGTTTAGAAGTATACTTTGATTGTATTCTAATTACTACGCTCTTCTACCTACAGATTGCCAATTAGGCGGCATTGAGTGAAGGAAAGTTTAGGAGAAATACCAGATTCTGATGATTCATATCCCATGTCATCTATGCCTTTGTATACTATATGCTCAACCAGTTTCGTGAAATAATTAAATTACATCCATTTCACTCTCGATGGAAAGGACTGGAAGAAAGCTGAAGTGCTCATTGTCCGCAGTGTACTATGACACAAAGAACATTTGATATTTGCTTTTAATTCGAACACAATGAAACCTGTCATGCCTGATTAGGTCGCACCTGCTGATGAGGTCAGAAATGACATTCCTGTCTGATAAGCTTGCAAATGGAAAGAACTGAAACTTCTGCAACATTTTGCGCTTTTCCTCAGTGCAATATAAATTAGATAACAGCTGCTCATAAAGGGAGTTTTGTATTTCATTATCATGAATGCAGCTAGGCTGATACATTTAATCCTTGTCATGAAGACGATAATTTGCAGAATTAATTCAATAATTGAAGAATGAAATGTTCCAATTTTTAATGCAAATTAAACAAATCGAAAAATCGTGTCAACTATGTGGTTTGTGGTCTCATGACCTTATGACCTTTCAGTAAGAAATGATTTCGACATTCTGTTATTATATCTAAGATCTACAATGAGCAGAAAGATGCTGACCTTCATGTTTCGAATTACAAACTGGGACAATTACTAGAAATAGAAATTACTCAATTAATTACTTCATTTATTTAAGGCTGTATAAAGCCGAAAACTAAATTTAACCAAAAAATTGTTAACTTTACTCAGAGAAATATGAAAAATTATAAGCCAGAAAAATACAAATAAAAGGAAATGAGAATAGAATAATTGTTCCCGTGACCTCTCGTAACCCTGGCATTCATTGTAAAAAAAATAACTTGACTTAAAGCGTTAGATGAGTGCAACTTTTGAAAAATTGCTGTAGCTAATTTTTATTCGAATTCTTTCCTCATTCCTTACATTCCTTAAATTTGAAAGGGGTCAAAGTGCAAGTGCGATTGTAGTAAACAAACAATAAATGTGACAAATGTTGATGTGATAGTTCGTATTTCTATTTTTTTTTTTGTACATTCTTCGAATTTTTCATTGAAACGAAAGTTCCAAACAAATTTCAAAAATATGTCTATGACCATCACTTCCTTGCAGATACGTTTTCTTCTTTACCTGCAGTTCCTGCAGTTTGAACATTTTCAAAAAGGGCAGATACAGAACGAACCATGCGAGTCACAATGATTTGATACCTTTGCTACGAGAAAAAACAAACAGCATATCTGCATAGTCAAACTCATTTTGAATATTTCATGAGAAAGTTAAAATTTAAATTTAGCAAGGAAATATTAAGGATCAGAAGCAATCTCTAAGAAACGCCTGATGCATAACATACAATAGACTTCAATCTCGTCCCTCCCCTCTCTCTCTCTCTCTCTCTCTCGGTCTCCAATCGATTTTTTCATTTCAAAATGAGTTGGAATAAATTTATAATGAATTTAAATATTTAATAAATGAACCTCTAAGAACCATTTGAAATGGAACTTCTCGCATTTCACAGATAAAATTGATATTAAGAAAAAACGAAGTTTTCGAAATGAAAAAGTTTGTTTAGCGGAGTTTTTGGAACTGATTTCAAATAGTGCAACATTTTAGGAATACCGCAAAGTTTGTTGACCTTTGAAGCGATAAAGGGCGAAGCTTTTTTTTCTCACTTTCTTTAAATTTTGATTTGTTGACAAATTAATGCATATCCCAACACCCTTGTAACAACCTTTTCATCTTTATAAATTTGCTTTATCACTAAGATTATTTAAAACTCTTGACAAAGATTATTCAGTAGAAATGACACAATGCTCATTAAATTTCACTTTTCAATTTTGAAAAAACAATTAAAATATTTGAGCGTAAATTGCGTTGTTGTTTGGTTGGAAGGGAATGAAGCACGGAACTTTTATTGATCTGAATAAATATTTAATAACACTTCGATGAAAGCAATATCAGAAGATTGGACAAATCAAGGAGGAGAATGTTTCGGAAGATTGAATTATCAAAACAGACAAGGTCAGTATGGAAGATAATATAGGTGATGATTTGAGACGGAGAAATATTAGCATAACGGTTTCAGAAATTTCATTCCAAAGAATAAAGTTTTCTGAAATTCAAATGTACAACATCCAGAATCATTGGAACATTTTGGGAAGCTTTGTATAATTTGGTATTGAATTCAGTTTGGAAACTCTTTTATTCCATAATTTTCAAATTTTACTTTGAGCCCCTTTAATCGTACCAGAAGAAATCGATTTTAAAATGAAATCTCTAAAATTGCCCAATCAATTCAACTTGTTCTTTTTTTGTGCACACTTGTCTTTCAAAACATTTTTAAATGAAGTGCTTCCAACGACGACAGTTACAAGGATCAAAAGTGAAAATCAAAAATAAATACATTAACGAAACTTGAAATGTCGTCTGTCAGTGGATAGAAAAATTTTATTATAAAAACATAAGATTACGGTGAAAGAAGTCACCGATCGTTCATTTCATTTTATCAATGAAAAAATTAGAAAAAAAGCGGAAAAGTGATGAAGAGCTGAAATACAGGTCAAAGTGGAAAAGTGATGAGGAGCTGAAATACAGGTAAAAGTGGAAAAGTGATGAGGAGCTGAAATACAGGTAAAAGTGGAAAAGTGATGAGGAGCTGAAATACAGGTAAAAGTGGAAAGGAATGAAAACAAATAGCTTATCGTTGATATTGAAATTCTTTTCAGATTACCGTCATTCTCATCAAACTTCCCGTTGTCGTGAAATTCATGTGGGGAAAGATAAAGAGAAAGATGGCTAAGAAGAGCAGAATCACTCATGTGAATAATAAGTGTTCATACATTCCCTTTGCTACTGATTGCAACTTTGCAATGCATGCAGTAATTAGCGATTAAAGAAGGAATTCATTTTCACAAAAGTTAAAGTTTAAAATCTTTTTGATGAATTGTTAAATTCATTGAGGTCAATGAATTATCAAAGTTCAACTATTTGTTATCACTTTACCAACTACTTCATGCAATGCGACTAGCAAAACATTAGTATAATGTAAATAGAGATTGCAACGATGAGAAACGTTTTGTCGTAAACATTCATTGAGATCCATCTACTGATGAATAAGTGAGCCTTGAAACTTCGCCTCTGAGACCTTCCTTATATGTTACTTCGAAACTTTTGTTACAATCTTTTACTTTTAGTTAAGTCGTCTTTTAATCAGTTTCTTCGTTTTCTTTCTCCGCAATATATCCTTCTTTGTTAACAGCCACAGAATGCTTTGAATTAACACTTGTCTTCTCTGTTGCTGTCTCTCGCGGTTTCCGAGCCTCTGGAAGAATCGATCTCGCCACCGCGTCATCTAATGACGCGCTCTCAACTGAATCTATAACATATACACATTTAGTAAAAGTCAATCTTCAATAATGAACACAACACAAGCTGTAAATTTCCTTATGAATAAGTTTAAATTAATTGACATTTAAAGCTCTTCCAGGTAATGTAAAAGTGATGTTGCAGATGACTGGAGCACTCAGTTCATTTCTGAGCTTTTCTCTCTCTTGAAAATGACGATGTCATCATTGCTAGTTGTTAATTAATTCTAAAAAGTAGAAACGAACCATTCGTGTGATTTGCCTCTTGCAGATTCTCGATGCTCTCACAGGAAGGATTTACCATCCGGTTTATCAGTAAATTAATCAGCAAATTACGCCACATTTCATCCGGTCCTTTCATTTTCTCAACTTTTCCATCAACGATGCGACGTCCATCTGAGAATTTTGATAATGTTTTCATAGTTGGACTGTTTTATTTTTCAACAACGATACTAGTGAGTCAGACGGCAACAATGCCATCGAATGATCTGCCACATTATCAGTTTACTGTTCGTTTCTCACTCGTCTTCCCACAGTTCAAGTGACACTCAATTCCTTCCAATTCCCAACTTCACAAGCATGTGTGAGGAGAGTGATACGGCACAAGAAAGATAATTCAAGAAGGGATGAAATGCCAACCATTAGCGTATGAAATAGTTGGCTTATTCCTTCGCTGACCAGGAAATGCAAAAGTTGCATGAGCGGTCTTCGGTTGAGCGTAGAAATCAATGCATTCGCAAGGTACATTCACCAGACCCAACATCGCAAATGTTCGATTATTGTTGTTGTTATTAGTATTATTGATCGAGATATGACCAATCCTGAAATATTTGCTTTATACAATTAAAAAAACCCCTTAAGTACTATGCAAATTAATTAGCACCAGACAGTTTATGATTGAATTTCAAAACAAACATTTGAAAATGCCTTAAGCCAATTTGCTGGTAATTCTTAGCATGAAACCACCAAAGTTTCCTTGTTTGCTTATTTCATGCCCACTGTCGCTAAATGTAAGACATAAAAGAGATAATTTTAGTGATAACAATGATTGAGACATTGATAAAAGCAGAACCACGAAAAGAGAGTGACAATGACGAGATGTGTGTCTGTGTGCGACACAATTATCTTTCTGTCGTCGGTTCTTTTTATAGTGCAACCGAAATTTAGGGATGAAAAATGAGGATTGGTTAGAGCCGAATGTCTGCTCAAGAACAACCCTTTTTGCTGACTCATGTTTTGGGTAATCTTTGGAATGCATTTGTTTGTTTCTCCTGTTCTTTTTTTGTGATGCTCTTAATTGACTGAACTTGTTAAAATTAGGTGTAATTATCACATATGGGTAGGGCAACGACACATACATACAGTACTCCTTCATACAACGTTTCTGATCATTACTCATACGGAATTGAATACTGAAAATGGTGATTGAATGGAAAAGAAATGCATGAAGAATTCACCTGTTCACATCTTCCATTTATATACAATGGTTGAAAATGTCAGCACTCCAACTATCCCTAAATAAATGTCAATTTCAATCATTTCGCCAAAACTCGTTAATTAGGAAAATTTTTTATTTGTCAAAAAAAGAAACAAATTTTCGTTCATTTTTCTACAGAAAATATTTTTGAAGAAACAAAATCAAAACTTCTTGTCTGTTTCATTCAGCATTTTACCGTTTAACATTTATCTATCCTTCCTCTGCTTTCTTTCACAGTTAAATTGACCACCTTTGTTTGCTTCTCGAACTTAACGTGCAGTTTTATCAGCGTAGTGCTGGCTAATTTACGAAATTAACAGAAACGAACATTAGAAGAAGCAAATTTTTAATGTATTGCAGAGACAAAGTAATGAATAAGCAAACTGCTCATGGTGGTATTAACCTCCATTGGTCGTACACAAAGAGTAGGGCAAGAATCACCTGCATTCAATATGCCACCTTGCTGAGGGAATTTCTCATCTCCTTGTTTGTGGCGGTAATGAAAGTACAGCTTTTTACACTACGCAGTGAAATAGTTCTTTCGCAAAAAGGAATGTTGGAATTTCAGTTTTTGCAAGGGTACCACCGACTTTACGGTCATCTGCTTATATAACATCACGAAAGCTCTATTTCACTGTAATAAGACGAGCAGAAGTATCAAAAGCTTGCAGAGAACAACCAACCGAAGCATTATGCAAATCAGTGCAAATGGCAACAAGATAAATACAACCAACTATCAATGGTGAAATAACTTTGCTCTTTGTGCTCCCTCCGTTTACAGGAAAACAATGATCTGAAATTTCCGGTAGGGACAAGCCTGTTTTGAAATATACATTGCCAGGAATGTTAGAGCACATCCTCAACTAACTTATAACTTTTCACTCATTTGCTCAATTGAAATAAATGTTGTTATTTATCCACATTATAAGGAAAAGTACAAATTTAATTTTATTGAAAATGCAGATATCCGCAGCTAAATTTGACAAAACACAGGTTTTATCTATTTTTAATTAAATAATTTAAAATTCAACCGCAAACTTCGAACCATATTTTACAGCTGTGAAGCTACGAAAGAGCTGAGGCAATTCTGAAAACCCTGAATGACAGGACGAATGATGGTAGGAAGCGAATGTGGATTACACCATCTGCATCTGAAGAATAAATCTGAACATGAATGTATACAGATGAATCTTGTCCTGTGGTTAACAAGAAGTCTAATAATAAAGCCAGGCAAAACAATGGCACTTGCTTTTTAAAAGGTTATTATCCAAATAACATGGATTAGGAAAATGCATACATTTGGGGGAGAAAATTTCAAACGACTGGAAAAGAATGAATGGTCGTTGAATTTAATGATTAATGCTTACCGGCAGAAGAGCCCTGAAGAAATAGATCTCCTACTTACGATGTGCTGCATATCGCTTTCGTGCCAATCGCCGATACAGAGGAAGTTTTCTGCAGCTAAACATTTTACAACGGTTACATTGATACACTTGCAATACTTCAAACACTTTAGTTTTCGGTACCAAAAAAGTTCATGTCTCCAATTACATTTCTAAGAGATTTTATGGATTTAAAGCAGCTGAACTACTCAAATTATAGTACAAATAAAATTAAATAATTACATAGTCGATTGCCGCACTATGATTATAAATGATAGAATTTAATAGTTTCCACTCTAGATGTTGCTATCAAAGAGTGAGGGTGGGAAAATGGGAGGCAAGTCATCCAAATTTCAGTTCAAATGCTTCGAAAGATGAGGAAGCTTTACCGGATGGAGTATTACTGCTATTATGAGGCATAATTAATTCGTAATCACCGTGCAACTGAATTCTTGCATGACCACTTGAAACGGTATGTGTTGCACGCCATCAGCAACACTGCAAAAATTTAATCCAAATCATTTCCATTTTCACCAAAAAAACTGATTAATATTTCCAAAGATGGAAAGCACTTACTCCACTTTGGGTATTCATCTATGTATCACTCATTTCTTCATAATGCAACACAAATTGCTGAATAACCTTGGCATCTAGAAGGGCCATAGTATCCACAGAATAATTTTTGGTGATTCATCAACTCAACATATATAACTTCTGTAACTTCTACAATATCCTTATGTATTTTTTTCCTACTGCAATTTTTACAGAATTACTGCGATGTTCTTGAAATGGCATCAAATTTGCTGAGTAACCTTAAAGCCTATTCCTCTTCATATTTTAAGGCTTTTCTGTATCACATTCATGCCGATTTCAAATGGTCCAACGGAATTACAGTATCAATCCCTTTTACTCAATGGAATAATCTTTTTCATAACTCAGTCAAAAAGCAAATGTCATGCATGATAATCCAAAGTTTCAGCAAACCATTTTGGTTTTGCTACTCCGTATCACTGGATGAAAACGATCGTTGTGAAAAGAATTCTTCCCAAATCATAATTGACTTGTATACTTTTACATTGATATCCGTTCTTGCATTACTTTTAATCTTATAAATTGCTACCTTATAAAAGCTTCCAATCCCATCCATTTATAAGCATTAGATGCTTATAATTGACTCTATCCATCATTTCGATCCACGTGTCTAAATTTCCTTGTCGTATTGGACTCTTACTTTGCTTAAAGCTTGATAATCAATGGAAATGATCCTTGAAATACATGTGAAACAGTTTTTTATAAAAATTTTGAGGTTTTTTAATTATAAGAGCAAGAAAATAAAAATGCAAAATAACTTTACCGAAATGGAACTCATTTACTGGGCCGGTTTTCATTGATACACATCCTTCATTCATCAAATCGCTAAAGTTCGGAATAGAATTGATGGCCGATAATGAAATTTCATTGATGTCTATGTATGTTCACTGGTTTAATTTTGATAATATCTTAGGATTGATGGGAATAAACAATATGATTTGTTGGATGAGAACGAGAGAAAATTTTTATCGTGTATATATCTTCGATTCATGATGGGCTATAACGTTGATGAATTTGATCTGATTCAGTGGAGATTTAGAATTTCTATGGCTGACAAGAGACAGGTAAACTAGAATTCATCGGCTACCTTGCGTGTATTCAATTTTCGTTGCAGCGTATGTGAGAACAGCTGAAATCCGCTGATACACCGATATGACTACCGAATGCTGTTCTGTAGCATATCTGAAAGGCACATGGAAATTGTTCGGACCGAAAATCAATGATGACATTTACGGGGATGAATGTGAGGATATGGGCAACTGTCTCCATAATGTAAGATTTAGTATGAAGAGAAAAAGAACCAAATTTTTTAGGTCGATGAGTTCGGTTTCATTTCTATCGCAGTTATTCATATGCCACGGATGAACACTTTAAGAACTGGGAAACACTTTCAAGCAATGCGTAGTGGAAGAAGACATCTGAAGATTATATTTGATCCTGTGACTGAGGAATTATCCATTGTAGGACGACGATGAATTCGATGCCGACAGATTCCAGCACTCTAATTCGTCTTCTGAAACATTGCCAGTCAAGATGTGAGAAAATCACGAATTCTCAAGAATTCGGAGATAACGATTCTTTTCCGTGTTCAATATGAAGTTGAGTAACCATATCTTTACTGAGTTGGTAATGCCGAGCAAGCTTCATACCGCAAGCGGTATTTTCCGTCATTTACTGCTGAAACTATCGATTCGCAAAAACCTTTTTGGGTTGTGTAGATAAAATTAAAAGGTGGCTGGAATGGACGTTGTTCTGGCTTTGCATCACCTAAGGTAAATGCTCTTGATTATAATAGCTATCCATCGACACAAATGTCAGTTTAATTTTCCAATCAATTTTTGAAAATTTTTCAAGGAATTCATTTATTCGCAGTCGTACTTAGTTTTCTGAAATCATAGAGAAGGCGATGTCATAGGCCTGACATTAGCTTGGAATTTTAATTTAAAAATTAGTCTTTCTGCTGCTTCAGTTAGTCAAATATTGAACGAAAAATTGCCTTTAGAAAACTTTCTAGAAATATGACTTCAACTCGCGAAAGCCCTTTCACCGGTGTAACACCGAGGAATGCAAATGAAAATGCAACTTGCTTTTGCTTGTACTGCAAAACATTTGTGTGAAAATTAAAGAAAATAACACAGCGATAGCAAACTTCATTATTTCTGAAATCTTCTTAAATTGCAGTTTCTAAAAGAATTAGGCACAATGTTTTTGCAATTCGTTTACAATTTAAATCAAAAACAATTAAAAGATAATTGGTACACGTACTCTTCTAGTTGAAAGATGTAAATTCGTTAATCCCGAAGTATCCGTCCAAGTCTTATTGAGTTCCAACGATGCTGCACGTCTAGTCATGCGATAAGTTCCATTCCATTTCAAATGACAGCCATCTGAAATATTTCTAACTGAAACGAAATCCTCAATATTATTTGCTGGCAATTTTGTTAGTTCCTTGGCTTTCTAATACTCGCGCTTATCTATTTGTGCTGAAAACGGAAATAATGTCGAACGTTTTGGGCCTACACTTTTTCTATAAATTATTATCGGTATTTTTCAAAGGCAATGTGAAGTTCAGTAAGACTTTTGAAACATAGTGACCAACCTTTCCGTAATTCTAACAGTTTCAATTCAGTTTATATGAAATGAATTAAAGCACTCAAAAAACTAACCGTCGAATTGACAAGAATGGCCAGAAAATTAATCACTACTTCATATCTCGTGGTGATGTCAACATCTTGCTGTAATGCGAGTGATAAGTAAATGCATAAAATCAGATTACTGATATTTTATGCGGCCATTGGTGAATGTTGGAATAGTTATATTGAAGAAAAGTTTGAAGACTGAAGATAGTACCACGGTGGTTCATTATAACTGACCCCTGCGATTACCGTACTATGATGCTACGGTACGTATGCTAAGCTAAAGATTTCAAGCATTCAGCTGGTATGCTTTGTTATCTTCCAATTTTCAATTCTTTCGTATATTCATCGAGAATGAACTTTCATTAGTTGGTATGGGAAGTTATCAGATGACGTAAGCTTATCAACCTCAGAAGTTTATCAAATCAAATGATTTAGCGAAAGTTGCAAAACGAAAAATCTCAACATTCATGATTAATTTCATTAAGAAAATGAGGTGAAAAGGGAAAAATATGAGTAAGCAAGCGAAGGAGGAGAAGGATGACCAGTTGCAAATATCTGTTCCTCTTGCCAAGGTCATCCATCCATCGGTGTAATACTTCTCCCTCTGCTGCCACACCTGTTCTGATTCATTTGGCAGTTACATTGAACACTCATTTGAATTAAAAGTTCTACGAACAAAAATTTGGCACATTTTCATTGATTTTAGTAACAAAATAGACAATGGTGGGAGAGGTAAGTAAGAGATTTGCATTGTTGAAGTAAAGGTGACAGCGACGACAACGATGACTGAGTAATATCATCAAAGAGTAGCGGTTTAGACGATCTGTATGTCATTAATTACTAATGAGATAATTAGCAAACGATAAAGTTTCAATCAGCATAGAGGTTTTTCTCCAAGTTTAATTAAATTCACCAGTGAGTTCTCTGAGAAAAGTTTTTCCTGGTTTCCTTTCATAAAATGAAGAATTGTTGAAGTATCAGTTGTACCAATTGAGTGTTTTGTTTTTTTCTTTCAGAAAAAAAATTTTTTTAAAGTTAAATTTTGATCTTTCAAGTAAATTGAAGATGAAAATTAACCTTACAGTTTTCAATTAAATTGGAGAAGAAAATTTGAACAATAAATTGACATTGAAATTTTTCACTTTAAAATGATATTTGTTTTTAAAAAGATTCCTCTAAATATTTAATTAAGAATTCTGATAAAAGTTAAATAATTTTATTTAAAAAATTTTTAATTGTTATTCGTTAGCCAAAATTTTAATTTTTCAACAGAACAAAAGACATTGAAAATTCCATTGACCAAATTTCTATTTCCTTTTTAGATTTTCATTGTCTTCAGTCGGCATTTTCAAAGCTTTATCTTTTTTCTCAATTTTACTTTTCGCAAAATCATAAATTAAAGATGAAAAATTTAGCTTAATGAAGACATGCAAGAAGGAAGAGCTTCATGAAGCAAAATTCCGATTGGAAATAATACTTTCAAAGTACCAGAAGCTAAAAACGAAATGAAATCAAATGAAATGAAACATGACAAATGAAAATTAAGCAACAAACTTGGTAACTAACAATTCAATTCAGAAGAAAACAGACTAAGACTGAATGAATTATTTACTTCTGAATATTTGAATCTAAAAATTGTTAGCTTTCAAAAATTTTTTTTAAACAATAGTCAGCAAAAAAGAACGGTTAACATTGATGCGTAAGATTTTTTCTTTCTTAACGTTTGTCTCGCCAGGTTGCAGGGTCCGTTACTGTGGAGCATCGTCTTCGTGCGTTCGGCTTGATACATGCAAGTTGCTGTGTTCCATGTCCCTTGTTATTAGCCATTGGACTTGAGGGCAATCTCATTATCTCCTACCTTAAGTGATTTCTGTTGTACTTCTCGCCCATTTCATCCATGTGGCGTATAATTCCTCTTTTATACGGCCATTGTCGGAGATTGTTGAGCTTGCCCTCAAGTCCAATGGCTAATAACAAGGGACATGGAACACAGCAACTTGCATGTATCAAGCCGAACGCACGAA